>NW_012193202.1:205859-297197 GCF_000504015.1 Erythranthe guttata
TTTAATTGGTGGATTTAGTATTCTATAGGTACAAATTGATAATTAGGTGTCCATGAAGCAAAAATGATCAAAGAGTAAGAAAAGAGTTGCAATTAGGAAAATAAAATCAAAATAGAAGAAAGGATCCCTCAACATCTTCGGTAGTGCCCACGCAGTCGAGCATAACTTTCTCATCCGGACTCCAAATCGACTGGTTCCGGCGGCATTAGAAAGCTATTGCAGCTGTCTACAATTTCTGTCTAATGTTAAATTTCCTAATTCAGACTCGAACATGGTCAAAATTGGATTCCAACAGCGATCATGAAAATACCCGCCACAGTTCGAGGACACGAATGCGCATCATGAAACGTGCACAAAAACACTCGCTACAAAAGATACCCAGCCATGCAATGAAGTTAATGTCGAGCTAAACAAAGTGCAAACTCTCAATGTGAATGTTGATGAGATAGCGGTGCCTAGAGAGATGCTTCATCCATTCTCTATACAGAGGTTGGACGCATTGGGAATTCGAGCTACAAAATATCCATGTTCGTACACATTTCAATGGCTGCAAGATGGTGTGTTCTGCGATGTGGTGCAGCGATGTGTTAGTATGCTGCCAAAGAGGGAGATTGATCATGAAGTCAATTTTGTTTATACTCCTTGTGATATTTGTCCGGATTCGAGGACGAATCCATTTAAAGAGGGGGAGAATGATACGAACCGCACAAGCTCCAAGACAAAGAATTGGAAGAAGAGAAAGCGAATGAGATTAATGGAGCCATTCGTGTTGGAGTTGAAGAGTAAAGGCTTTAATCAGGCCTTTGAAGAGTCGTTGTTGAGGAATTGGAAGAAAAGGAAGAGGAAAATTCGTTGGACAAGTCGAATTCCATGCATCCGAGATTCTCGCCTATTCTGGCAGAGTTTACCATTCGTGTTATAACTCTCGCATCCGAAGTCCGATTGAGATGATTCAAAATGATTCGGAAAGCTAACTGAAAGATCTACAACTTTCATGTTTTGAGCGAAGAGATATTCGAAGTGGAACAGTGTCGAAATTGAGCTTTAATTGCATGCACGTGCACAGCCCAATGTCGCGAGATTAGAAGGGTGATCGAGAAGCCGACTTGAAGATCAAGTTATTTAGTTTACTTATTCACGTTTTTAATTTAGGTTTTATTATGTTTTTATTATTTTAGAGTCTTTTATGGTTAGGATTTGCTTATTTACAAGTTTCCTTATTATAGTTTAGGTAGGAGTCCTTTTCCTTGTGAAAAAGGAGTCTTTTTAGACCTTATAAATAGGTTGCCAATTTGGCTTATTTTCAAAGACGAATTTTAATGAATATTTGAGTATTTTGAGAGTTAATTCTCCTTCGCTGTTCTACAGCATTCTTCGGGAATTTACAAGTGGATTCTTGTAATTTTCTTAGCGCCATAATATTGGTTTCTGGTTCTTTATAACCACGGGGTCAATATTCCACCTTGATAATAATGGTTTCTAGCTCTTTATAGCTATGGGGTCATTGTTCCTTGCGTCCGCCAAACTTGAATCTTTGTTTTTGGGTGTCTTCGATCTTGCTTCCGCGTAGGGTATTGGGTCTCGTAACGAGTTCTACGGGGTTCGTATCAGTGTGTGTTTTATATAAATACATAATATGATAATAATGTGAATTATGTGATATGCTTAAATGGCTATATGTATATGTGTGTATGATATGTGTGTGATTGCCGTGTGTATGTGAGTATTATGTGGATAATTGAATTTTATTTGTATGCTCGTTGATTGATATTTGATGTCGTAAACGGTCATCTTTGTATTAGAGTCTCATTCGTCTCATGGTCTTGCATAAAAAGAGATTTCATTTTTACGAAAGGAAAGGTTAATGGAATGCTTGGGTTGGATAAGTCGGGATACGGGGGGCCGGTATTCCAACCATAGTTACTATAGATAAAGGGGTGGTTTGATTCCAACAAAAGAACGGGCTCAGAATAATATGCTTATCATCCAAGTAAAGAAGTTAATTTTTCACGGATCCGAACAACAGAAAATGTTTTCATTCATGCATTTGCACGGAAAGGGTAAATTGGTAATTTTCAGCATTTGAGTCGATGAAAAGGGTAATTCGGTAATTTTCAGCATTTGAGTCGATTTATGTGCTTAAATGAGATTGAGTGTTTGTGTTTGTTTGCCGACGAATGGTAAGATGTGATGCTTATGTGTATATACTAATATAAGTACGTAAAACCATATTTTAAAACCTCGTTATCCATTCGGATTTCTTACTGGGCTTAATAGCTCATATAGATACTTCTTTGATTGTAGGTAGTAGTAGGAATCCCTCAACGGAATGGACCGAGTAGTGGATCGGAGTCTTGGCCGGAGGTTTTTGGATGGTCGTACGAGGGGTCTATAAATTATGCTTACATTATTTTGGTGATGTAAACTATAGATAATTTCCGTATTTTCGTTTTCTTTAAACTCTAATATTACTCTTACCCTAGTACGGGCCTTATTTTGATATTAATATAGTTGGTCCGCTTATTTTGATAATTGCATTTCTTACCCGGAAATCCCTATTCACCAAATAGCCTTAAACTCTGATTTCCTTTCGAACCAAAAGTGAAACCGATAGTTAGATAAATGTAGCACTCGAATAATAATCTCCCTTTTTAAAGTTATTTCTAAAACGAAAAATTTAAACGACCAAAATAACCCTAAGGAGTTTTCGAAATTCTTAAGGTTTTCCAAGGTTTTCAAATGACCCAAAAAGATATTTTTAGAAATTACATTTTGGTCCGACTCGAAAGTTTTAAAATTACAAAGAGATCCCTTTTTGCTTCCGCTATCTAAATTTTTCCGATAAACCGGTTCGATTTATCGCCCGACCCGAAGGGGGTGCTACAACAAAAGCATGCACAAAAGTTCTCACGCAAAAGTGAATTTGCAAAAATGATTATGAAAACACAAACTACAATCGTAGGGAATTTATACAAATCACAAACATGCATTAACACACTCACTCAAATGGACATGCACAAACGTACATGTAAAAAAACATGCGCAAAAGTGCATTCGCAACAACGTTCTTAAAAACACGAACTACAATACTAGGACTTTAATACGCATCAAAATACAACAGCAAAAACAATAGATATAAAAGATAAAGTGGAGTGTAGAAATAAAACTCTACATTTACGTTTACGTGGATTTTTTTTTGGATTAATTCATATTTCTGTTTTAATTGGTGGATTTGGTATCTTATAGGTACAAATCAAAAATTAGATGTCCAGGAAGCTAAAATGATCAAAGAGTAAGAAAAGAGTTGCAATTAGGAAAATCAAATCAAATTAGAAGAGATAATCCCTCAACATCTTTGGTAGTGTCCACGAAGTCAAGAATAACTTTCTCATTCGGAGTCTAAATCAACTGGTTCCTGCGGCATTAGAAAGCTATTTCAGCTGGCTACAATTCCCGTCTAACGACAAAATTCCAAATTCGGACTCGAACATGGTCAAAATTTGATTCCAAAAGCCATCATGAAAATACGTACTGCAGTTCGAGGACATGAATGCGCATCGAGAAACGTGAACAAAAACACTCGCTAAAAAGGATACGCACATAAGTAAGAGTACAAAAGCATGAACAAAAGTACTCACGCAAAAGTTCATTTGCAAAAATGATTATGAAAACACAAACTACAATCCTAGGAAATTAATACAAATCACAAACATGCACAAACACACTCGCTCAAATGCACATGCCCAAACATACATGTAAAAAAATATGCGCAAACGTGCATTCCCTAAGAAGTTCTTAAAAACACGAACTACATTACTTGGACTTTATTACGGACCAACAAACAACAGCAAAAACACTAGATAAATAAGATACAGTGGAGTGTAGAAATAAAACTCTACGTTTCGTTTACGTGGATTTTTTTTGGATTAATTCATATTTATGTTTTAATTAGTGGATTTGGTATCTTATAGGTACAAATCATAAATTAGGTGTCCAGGAAGCAAAAATGATCAAATAATAAGAAACGAGTTGCAATTAGGAAAATCAAATCAAATTAGAAGAGAGAATACCTCAACATCTTTGGTAGTGTCCACGAAGTCGAGTATAACTTTCTCATCCCGACTCCAAATCAACTGGTTCATGCGGCATGAGAAAGCTATTTCAGGTGGCTACACTTCCCGTCTAACGGCAAAGTTCCAAATTCAGACTCGAACATGGTTAAAATTGGATTCCAAAAGCGATCATGAAAATTCGTACTTCAGTTCGAGGACATGAAAGCGCATCGAGAAACGTGCACAAAAACACTCGCTAGAAAAGATACACACATAAGTAAGAGTACAAAATCATGCACAAAAGTACTCACCGAAAAGCGCATTTGTAAAAAGGATTGTGAAAACACAAACTACAATCCTAGGAAATTAATACAAATCACAAACATGAACAAACTCACTCGCTCAAATTGACATGCACAAACGTACATGTAAAAAAAAATGCGCAAACGTGCATTCGCAACAACGGTCTTAAAAACCCGAACTACAATACTAGGACTTTATTAAGCATCAACAAACAACAGCAAAAACACTAGAAAAAAAAGATACAGTGGAGTGTAGAAATAAAACTCTACGTTTACGTTTACATTTACCTGAATTTTTTTTTTGGATTAATTCATATTTCTGTTTTAATTGGTGGATTTGGTATCTTATTCGTACAAATCGAAAATTGGAGTCGAGGAAGCAAAAATGATCAATGAGTAAGAAAAGAGTCGCAATTAAGAAAATAAATTCAAATTAGAAGAGAGAATCCCTCAACATCTTTGGTAGTGTCCACGAAGTCGAGCATAACATTCTCATCCGGACTCCAAATCAACTGGTTCTGGCGGCATTAGAAAGCTATTTCAGCTGGCTACATTTCTTGTCTAACGGCAAAATTCCAAAATCGGACTCGAATATGGTAAAAATTTGATTCCAAAAGCGATCGTGAAAATACGTACTACAGTTCGAGGACATGAATGCGCATCGAGAAACGTTGATAAAAACACTCGCTACAAAAGATACGCACATAAGTAAGAGTACAAAGCATGCATAAAAGTACACAAGCAAAAGTGAATTCGCAAAAAGGATCATGAAAACACAAACTACAATCCTAGGACATTAATACAAATCAACAAACATGCACAATAACACTCGCTCATATGCGCATGCACAAACGTACATGTAAAAAAACATGGGCAAAAGTGTATTCGCAACAAGATTCTTAAAAAAACGAACTTCAATACTAAGAATTTAATACGCATCAACAAACAACAGCAAAAGCAATAGATAAAAAAGATAAAGTGGAGTGTAGAAATTAAACTCTACGTTTACGTGGATTTTTATTTGGATTAAGTCATATTTCTGTTTTAATTGGTGGATTTGGTATCTTATAGGTACAAATCGAAAATTGGAGTCCAGGAAGCAAAAGTGATCAAAGAGTAAGAAAAGAGTTGCAATTAAGAAAATAAATTCAAATTAGAAGAGAGAATCCCTCAACATCTTTGGTAGTGTCCACGAAGTCGAGCATAACTTTCTTATCCAGACACCAAATCAACTGGTTCCGGCGACATTAGAAAGCTTTTTCAGCTGGCTACATTTCCTGTCTAACGGCAAAATTCCAGAATCGGACTCGAACATGGTCAAAATTGGATTCCAAAAGCGATCATGAAAATACGTACTACAGTTCGAGGACATGAATGCGCATCCAGAAACGTGCACAAAAACACTCGCTAAAAAAGATACGCACATAAGTATGAGTAAAAAGCATGCATAAAAGTACTCCCGCAAAAGTGCATTCGCAAAAAGGATCATGAAAACACAAACTACAATCCTAGGACATTAATACAAATCAACAAACATGCACAAAAACCCTAGCTCAAATGGACATGCACAAACGTACATGTAAAAAAACATGCGAAAAAGTGCATTCGCAACAACGTTCTTAAAAACATGAACTACAATACTAGAACTTTAATACGTATCAACAAACAATAGCAAAAGCAATAGATAAAAAAGATAAAGTGGAGTGTAGAAACAAAACTCTACGTTTACGTTTACGTGGATGTTTTTTGGATTAATTCATATTTCTGTTTTAATTGGTGGATGTCTTATAGGTACAGATCGAAAATTAGGTGTCCGGGAAGAAAAAATGATCAAAGTGTAAGAAACGAGGTGCACTTAGGAAAATAAATTGAAATTAGAAGAAAGAATCCCTTAACATGTTTGGTAATGTCCACGAAGTCGAGCATAACTTTCTCATTCGGACTCCAAATCAACTGGTTCCTGCGGCATAAGAAAGCTATTTCAGCTGGCTGTCTAACGGCAAAATTTCAAATTCGGACTCGAACATGGTCAAAATTGGATTCCAAAAGCGATCGTGAAAATACGTACTACAGTTAGAAGACATGAATGCGCATCGAGAAACATGCACAAAAACACTCGCTAGAAAAGATACACACATAAGTAAGAGTACAAAAGCATGCACAAAAATACTCACGCAAAAGTGCAATTGCAAAAATGATTATGAAAACACAAACTACAATCCTAGGAAATTAATACAAATCACAAAAATGCACAAACACACTCGCTCATATGGACATGCACAAACGTATATGTAAAAAAATATGCGCAAACGTGCATTCGCAACAACGTTCTTAAAAACACGAACTACAATACTTGAACTTTATTACGCATTAACAAACAACAGCAAAAACACTAGATAAAAAAGATACAGTGGAGTGTAGAAATAAAACTCTACATTTTGTTTACGTGGATTTTTTTTTGGATTAATACATATTTCTGTTTTAACAGGTGGATGTTATATCTTATAGGTATAAATCAAAAATAAGGTGTCCAGGAAGCCAAAATGATGAAAGAGTAAAAAACGAGTTGCAATTAGGAAAATATATTCAAATTAGAAGAGAGAATGCCTCAACATTATTGGTAGTGTCCACAAAGTCGAGCATAACTTTCTCATTTGGACTCCAAATCAACTGGTTTATGCGGCATTAAAAAGCTATTTCAGCTGGCAACAATTCCCGTCTAACGGCAAAATTCCAAATTCGGACTCGAACATGGTCAAAATTTGATTCCAAAACCGATCATGAAAATACGTACTACAGTTAGAGGACATGAATGCGCATCGAGAAACGTGCAAAAAAACACTCGCTAGAAAAGATACACACATAAGTAAGAGTACAAAAGCATGCGCAAAAGTACTCACGCAAAAGTGCATTTGCAAAAATGATTATGAAAACACAAACTACAATCCTAGGAAATTAATACAAATCACAAACATGCACAATCACACTCGCTCAAATGGACATGCACAAACGTACATGTAAAAAAATATGCACAAACGTGCATTCGCAACAGTGTTCTGAAAAACACGAACTACAATACTTGGACTTTATTACGCATCAACAAACAACAGCAAAAACACTAAATAAAAGAGATACAGTGGAGTGTAGAAATAAAACTCTACGTTTCGTTTACGTCGATTTTTTTTAGGACTAATTCATATTTTTGTTTTAATTGGTGGATGTGGTATCTTATTGGTACAAATCAAAAATTAGGTGCCCAGGAAGTAAAAATGATCAAAGAGTAAGAAACGAGTTGCAATTAGGAAAATAAATTCAAATTAGAAGATAGAATCCGTCAACATCTTTGGTAGTGTCCACGAATTCGAGCATAACTTTCTCATTCGGACTACAAATAACCTGGTTCATGCCGCATTAGAAAGCTATTTCAGCTGGCTACAATTCCTTTCTAACGGTAAAATTCCAAATTCGGACTCGAACATGGTCAAAATTTGATTCCGAAAGCGATCATGAATATACGTACTACAGTTAGAGGACATGAATGCGCATTGAGAAACGTGCACAAAAACACTTGCTAGAAAAGTTACGCACATAAGTAAGAGAACAAAAACATGCACAAAAGTACTCACGCAAAAGTCCATTTGCAAAAAGAATTATGAAAACACAAACTACAATCCTAGAAAATTAATACAAATCACAAACATGTACAAACACACTCGCTCAAATGGACATGCACAAACGTACATGTAAAAAAATATGCGCAAACGTGCATTCGCAACAACGTTCTTAAAAACACGAAATACTATACTTGGACTTTATTACGCATCAACAAACAACAGCAAAAACACTAGATAAAAAAGATACAATGGAGTGTAGAAATAAAACTCTACGTTTACATTTACGTGGGTTTTTTTTTTTGGACTAATTCATATTTCTATTATTCATAAACGATTCACTATATATCTATGCAAACCTAGTATGAATAAAGCATTAAATAACAAGTCTTGAAAACGACTACCTAAGTTATTATCTGTATGTCTACGATAATACATGCAATTAACACACTCATCCGGTGAAAACTACTCGAAGGCTCTCCTATCCTTGTTCTAATTCTTAAAACGATCTGTCAATCAATTCTAACAATAACATATAGCAACGTAAATAAGCTACTTTCATGCGCTAAATAAGATCAAATAGGAGAAATAATCGAAGAAATTAAACTTGCATAATATTAGAAAAATAGGTTCGAATCACCACATAGGGTTCCAACAAAATCCTATAATAAAAACTTAGCTACTCATGTTCTTAGTGAAAAGCATAATAAAAATACGAAAGTTCATAAAAATCCACAAATAAAAGTAAAGGAAGGACTATGATGAAGATTCGTCAAGTCTTCATCTTCGTTGCTCCGTTCTCTTGCTCCTAGTGTAACAGCCCGCATTTTCATAAGCATTTATATATGATTATATTGAACATATAGTAAATACGAATATACGTGCATTTCATGAATCGAGTAGCAATTTATACGCTCTCTATGTGTTTATGTGATTTAGATACATTATAGTAATTTTAGATGTAGGCATTATTATTAATTAAGTAGTTGATTCTAATTATGTGATTTAATGAATTATGTGCTTTAGTCCATGGATTTTAATGATGTGCTTTAGTTGATAATTAATCTATTAGGATAATATGAGATTTAATAAATTGTGACATGATAACTAATTTCTATTTGGCCTCATATTGAATTTATGTAAATTATATGGGTTAATGCTAATAATTAATAGTTATGTGACCGTATGTTTTGTGTGTGTGATTTATTCCCTAAGTGTATTAATTACTAAAGACTCCCCTCTTCTCTTCTATATTGCTAAGGAGCCCCCAAGGTATTTTCTCCCAAATTGCTAATAAAACCCCAATGTCTTTTATATTGCAAATAAGGGCCTCATCTCCCCTATAAATAAACCCCTTCTCTTCACATTCTCTTCACACCAAAACATCAGCCAAAAGGCCCTCTCCTCTCCCTCTCCTCTCCCTCTCCATCGAGCAAAAACAGCCCCAAGAAGAATTCTCTTCTTGCACTTCAAGAAGCTCCCATCAAGCCCCTTCCTCTCTCCTTCCTCTCCAAGAGAAACTCCCTCTTCTTCAATTCTGCTAAAAATCTTCAAGAAATAGCCCCTTAACATCCATCAAACTCAGCCCCAAAGCCATCCAAGAACAGCCAAGCCAAACCCGCCGAAAATCCACCGAGCCTTTGGTTTTCTTACTCCTCCATCTTCGATTTCTTGCTCTTGGGTAAGGACCTTGGTTTTTACTGAAATAATAACTTAATTAATATAAATTATATGGGTTTTAATGAATTTTATGTTTGAGGTTTTAATTTTGAGCTTTAGAAGATAAAGTTCTTGATGAACACTACTTGAATTTCAGTTTCGTAGCTTCTGATTGTATTGCATGTCTCATCGGGTAATCCCTAAGATAAAATTATGAAATTTTATGGTAGTCTAGATCTTTCGGTTAGCTTCATGTGGATATAAATTATGAATAAATTGGATTAGTATTGAGTGAGTTATGAATCGTTTTCTGAATCTGCACAGTTTCAGAGTCATCCACGAATTATGTGTTCAATAGCTTTTTATACTACTCTTATTGAAGTGATTTCACTCGAATATGATTATGTACTTATGAAACTAATATTCTACGAAATTTGATAATTTTTGGATTAAGTGATGAATTATTTGGTATTTTTAAAGTTAGTGGATCTGTTCTGAATTTCTGCTTATGTTACTGCACTAAATTGATTATATCTCCTACACAAATAAGTTTCTTCATAGACTGTTTTAACCCTATGAACTAGACTTTGATATAAACATGTGTTCCAAATTTCATCAGCTTTGGATCTACGGTTTAGGAGATATGAATTTCTGAAGTTACAGTGCCTAAACTGTCAGATCTGTTTTGATTAAAGATATAGATATAGATCACTAATGAATTTTCAGGTTTTCAGTCTCGGAGTTTACTGCATGTTTCACAGATGCCCTGTTTTCATAAAATCACGAAATTTCATGGGTAACTAGATCTTTCTGTCTTATTTAAATTGATATATTTTAATCATCAATCGGATTTCAGATGATTAAGATATGAATTATTTACTAAACCTGCACAGTTTTTGAGTCAGCTGAGGATATGCTTTTAAAATCGATGTTTTCCTAGTTTTATTTCCTTTATTCCACTTGGAATATATTTATAACCTATAAAACCAGTTTTGTGCAAAGTCTTACATTGTTTTAACAAAAGGGTGATTTATTGGGTATTTTCAAAGTGGTTGGATCTGTTTATGAAAGTGTGACCACACTACTGCACTCTTTTACTCATTTCTCTTAGTCTACTAGTTATTTTGGAAAACTGTTTTAAAGGAGTCTTTAAGACTCATACAGGGGTATTGTGTCAAATTTTCAGAGTTTTTGAAGTTATGGTCTAAGAGAAATGTATTTTTGAAGTTAAAGTGTCAAACTGTCCGATTTTCCTAAAAACGAATTTCTTTGAATTAAAGGGTCATTTGTGAGCATGATTTAAACTCTTGAGACATGACTTAACATGGTAATGAATATAGATTATGATGTTACATCTAGAGAACCATTATTAGAGTACTTATAAGTAAGATACAAACACTAGTATATATTTAGAACTATAAATTGTTCTTGAAACTTTCTATGTCCTAGTACTTCTACTAGATTTGATTTTCTATAGTCCTTTGAATAGGTATTATGTGAAATATTGAAATTCATGATGATTATTTGAATATGTGTTTTACTCTTATGAGGTAAAAGTATATATGTCTTTATTACTAATGTTTGATCTATATGTGCTTACTATATCCTCGGGAATTACTTCCGAATTATGTGATTAAATTCCTTCGAATTATGTGAATGATATAATTGGAATTATTATCGTGTTGCTATTAAGATCTTTGACTTGCGTGCATTCATCGAGTCATTAATTGGTATTGCATGGTCTACTATAGAAGAGTCAAAATTGTAACGTTGCTACGGTTGAATAGACACGGGATACGGGGGGCCGGTATCCCAACAACAGTTACCATAGAACAACAGGGTGGTTGGCTCCCACCGAATGACGGGCTCAGCATATAAACGTCTATTGCCGATGCTTACGTTAGGGATCCCAACATGTGCATAATATAATTATGACGTAAAATAACATAGACAGAAAAGAACATAGACGAATACTTTAGGACTCCTATAGGTCGTGAGAGATGCGATGAGAGAGGCGTGAGTTCGTCAGACTAAGACTAATGTCCTTACTGAGCCAGTGTTTGGGCTCATGCTTTTATGCAAATTATCTTTTCAGGTTCTCCAAGCTATGTAGGAGGCCAGCGGAGAGGAGTTCGAGGAATCACGAGCTTTGGTGCCTAGATCATTTTACTCGTATTTTTTACGCAACGTTTTATCAAAAACTAATCACATAGTATAATTTTATTTTGTACTCTGATTGGAACCCGGTCTATTAAACGGGGGTATCTTAAATAAAAATTTATTTCCTTCCGCTGTCTCACGAATGTTTTCTAAACCCCGATAATGTCTTATGTGGATTATTCCGCCACCTCGAGATTATTTTCAAAATCCCGTTCATGTTATGGTACACTCTCTATGAAAAACCTTATTTTCAGATAGTAGGTTAGATTTGAAGTAAAGGGAAATGGTTCTTAAATTTTAAAGTGGTTTTTCTCAAAGCTCAAATTTGTTCCAAAAGTTTTTAATAAAGTCCGTGTTTTCTAAAATCGCTTTTAAATCATTGAGGGTGCTACACCTAGATTGCGTGTGTAAAAAATTGATTCCTTAATTGTGTCTCTTTGGCCTTTTATAGGGTGTAAAAATATAAGCGGGTGGTTTCCTTGTGTAATTAAACTTCCTTCACTGCGCATCTTCGTGCACTCGGACGGCCGTGCGAGAATTCACGCTTAATTTCGGACGGCCGTGCGGTCTTCAATTCTTCGAAGTTTTGATTTTTTTACTTTTCGCCCACTTTTTCCCCGAAATTGTAGTTTTCACCCCATAAGTTTCCAATTCTTCAATTTGTACCTAAAACACAAATAATACCCATTTTAAGCACCAATTGTCGTAAAAACACACCCAAAGTCGCAATTAGAAGGTATGATTAAGTGTAAAAATATACACTTAACACACCCCCAAACTTGAACTTTTGCTTGTCCTCAAGTAAAATTGATTTATAGTGCAAAACTCAACTACACATCTCATTACATAGATCAATTGCTCAATTTCGCGTTTTCAGAACTTTAAATTATGATGACAATTCTTAGGCATTCGCAAGCTCAACATTCAACGGCACTTAGTCACTCACTATCACCAAAAACCACAAATCATACAATTGCTTCAAGTATCCAATATTTGCAAATCAAAGATAGAAAGAATTTATACTTACATGCATATATTTGACTCCAAATACTCACCAAATTATTCTACTCAACTAATATTGCGCATTAAGCTATTGGGATCATTGGGACTTTGTGGCTTTCCATTGTTAGGCTCTTTGGTCCGAGGTAGGTAATATGGATATATATAGCTATTTTTTCTTGAATTGAGGTGATTACGCCAAAATTTTGAAAGAAAGGCGTTTGAAACAATGAATTCTCCTCTAAGGACTTTAATAAACTCGATTCTCAAAAGTTCAAAAGTCTCCATTTTGGCCCTTGAGACAATGGATCGAGCTTTCGACACAATTAACAACTAGTCCTTAATTCTACCTTCTAATCTCTTCTTCTTCTCTTCTTCTTCTTTTTTCCTCTTTTTTTTTTCGAAGAAGAAGAATTTTCGACTGAACCTCAAGGGATAATTACTCAAAAATCTCCACATTTCTACCTTCTACATATGGGCTAAAAGAAAGAACACCTTTTCTCCGAGGCTCAAATCAAGGTTCTAAGGATAAATTCAATAAAAAGGTAGGCTCGAAAGGCTCAAACGGGTCAAAGAATGCCCAAATCATATCCCAAATCACTTACTATCCTATACTTCGTTTCATAAATGTCCTAAGGTGAGATTTAAAACCGAACAAAGCATGATTTAGCACAAATAAATTCCAAATTTAAAGTACAAAACATTCAACCAAAGCAATGCACAAGATGTGATTCCTAGCAATAATTCACTTCTACGTTCCGTTGAATCGAAAGCTAAACGACTATCTATTCCTTATCAACATAAAACAAGTAATCTCATCATCAAACATTGACCATCTCCCATCATCATAATTCATCGATGTGTCGATCCAAACAAAACCCTTATTTTTTTTTTTTTTCAATCAAAGCAAATAATAAAACGAAAATAATAAAACGACAACTAAAACAAAAACTAAAGCATCCAAACTAACAAACAAGTAAAACACAAATTAGGCGCACATAAAAGAAAACAAATAGTTAACCACCCCCAAACTTAAAATTCACATTGCCCTCAATGTGATTCGCCCGGAGTTTAAGGATAGAAAACACCTGTTAAAGCGTCTGGACCATCGTCGGGTTGCTCACCAACTCCACCGTGCTCATGAGCATTATCATCATCCTCGTCCTCCAAGAGCTCGGGTACCGGCTCAAGAATCGGTGCGGGCAACGGGGCTGGTTCGGCGCACTCGGGATTACCGCATGCCAAATGGCGCACAATGGCTTGGAGCATCTTCCCCGACCACCGTCGAAGGGATTCGATTGTGCTCACCTTGTGCTCCACCGTGGCATGCCGATTTCTATTAATCACCAACTCTCACTCCATTCTTCTTTGAAAACGGCGGTCCGAACTTGTGCTTGGACCCTCGGGTGGAGCTAATGGTTGATTATCGACGGGTTGCTCGCCATCGTGGATGGGTGCCTTGAATTGTCGGGCCGCAAGGTTACTCATCGGCTTCCGAATCAGTGTGAGAATATCCGTCGTTTTGGTTGGGACCTTCGCCTTATTGCATAGGCCGGCAACGAGGCAAGGGAAACAAAACCCTTTGGAGTTGTTGATCATGGAGATCCAAAAACGATCGGATATGATTTCGCCAATATTGATCGGTGTGCCCTTTAGAATGTAATATGCAAGAGCACACCGTTCGGGATCAACGTGAGTCCACGAGCGGGTGGGAATGAGGTTGGCAAATATGAACGTAAGGCACGCCTTGCCTATTTGGTGGATGCATTTCCACTCCAACTCGTATGCCTCCTCGGTTGAGAGTTCGGACCAAATTGGGGGCCCATCGCACAACACCTCACCGAGTTGGTCTCTTGTTACCGCGAGTTGCATTTGTTCCCAATTGAATGGCTCATGTCGGAGGTTGTAGAAGGAGTTGATGGCCTTGGCACTCCAACGACCCGCTTCCCTCGAACCGTGCTTGTCTTCCTATCCGAAGTTAGGAGAATGTGAGTGTTGGCGTAGAACTCGCGGACAAAAGATAAGTTGATTGACTCCGCCGGTTCCAATAATGCTTGCCACCCTCGTCGTAGGAATTCTTGATGCAACGGTGCAAATTGTGGAAGGGTGATCTCATATGCACGCTCCGTCACAAGTTTCTTCACTTTTTGTTTCTCAAAACGAGCCTTGGCGCCTTCGACACAAAAAACATCGTCATCGGGGGTTGGAATTTGATCGGCTTTCTTGCCCTTCCCCTTGCTTTTTGAAGTGCCTTCGCCTTATGAGGTGCCCTCCCCGTCACGTCCTCGTTTCCCCATGATGTGATAGTGCGTGTGGAAGGGATTTGAAGTGAATTGATGGGCAAAATTTCCCTCAAACTTGACTCGGGCAAATCGTCGAACACCTTGTGGGCGTTCTTGGTGGAATGGGTTCTTAGAGAAAATTGCACCGTTCTTGAATCCTCCCTGCGCAAATCAACAACAAACCACCTTGATTAAGTAATATATGTGTGTAGTTGGTGAATTTTTGGTGAAATTGTTGGAGTAGGTGACCAACAAGCCAACTTGTGGCTGTGGTCTTTCCTTTTATCTTGTAATAAAACAATCGTTTTTGTCATTCGTAATAATAAAACATTTCATTTGGCATTCTATATCTCTTATCCCATGCAAGCAGCATAGATATAGTTCTAACGAGTTACTCTATTACTGTGAGTTGGTCTAGTAGAATCGTGAGATAACTCAGCAATGTAATGTAACTGTTAAACCTTGTTCCTAGTCGATGGGTTACGCCAACAATGAGGATACCGGCCTTTCCCTTTTGAGACTAGCACTTAGTGTATGTGTACTGCGTCTCATCAGTCCTCGGTGTTGTGACATCGGCATACTTGAGTGGGTGCTCATACTAGATGATTTCACTGAACTCCCTCGCCCTAGAAATCTATAAGTGGTTCTCATTCATCGAGTAATAGGTTTCTAAGATATAGTTGTACACCATTAGTCCTTAAGAACCAGACATCACCGTGACTTCACTAGAGGACCGATTGTATCGTGACCTGTCCCTGAGTCCCACCGCGGACCACTCCAAGGGCCAACGTTCGTGCAATCCGAAATCTAGTGTGAAGTCAGTGCATTGTTGTAGGGGTTTCGAGCGCTTGAGTAGTCATGGATGTCCTGTTTGTTCAGACGATTTATAATCCAAGGAATCTCTAGCCAGAGTTGATAGTGGGGTGATTAGGGAAATGTGTTTCCCTAAGTGGCACACGAACGGATTTATAATACCTAGAACGTTCGCACGGTTATTGAACTTTATAAGAGGTCTCGGTGAACCAATGCCTCTAGTTCAATCGGGACATGTGCTGCGAAGGGATCGTACTGTACGCTAACTATATCATAAGGTTCTTGCAGGCACTTCATTTGTATCTAGGGAATCATGATGCGTAGTTGCTAGACGCCAATATTGATTCGTTGGGCACCGATTTGATCGGGGATTAGGTAAAATGAGTTTTACTCTAATCGGGACTCTTGGGAGGAGTTCGTATAAGAACAATGTGTTGTTCGAATCACAAAGAGTTGTGAGCCCACGGCTAGCATACACCTGAACCATTGAGGGTCACACTTCTCGTGTAATATAGATCCTTGATAACAACAAGCATAGATTAATGTGTTAATCTTTGAACGATTGGATGTCGATATGATTGAATCCAAGATTCGTAATTGTGGATTGCGAATCGGAATAAACGTAGAGAAAGAGAGACATGCGGAATTTAGTGAACTTTCTAAATTGGGAAGTTTCCCGATTTAGCAAGTCCACTGAAGTGGAAGTTTCCAATTTTGGAAATTGGAAATTTCGAAGAGGCACTCGTATCGACGAGGACTTTGAGCTCGTCACAAATATAATTTTTTTGTAATTTTGTGAACGATCGTATATTAGAAACGAGGCCGACGAGGGAATGGGCTTAATACATCAGTGGGTGAAGCCCAATGACTTAAACCCACTAGGGTTGAAAACCCTAAGTATAAATAGACCTCAAACAAGAGTTTGAGATCAGATTTTTCTGCACCAAACCCTAGCCGCCCAAGCCCTAGCCGCTCAGCCCTCTCGGCCGTTGCTGCCCCGCCGCGCCACCGCCGATCACCGCTGGTTTTCTCCTCTCTTCTTCTTCGTTTACTTGTTGTTTATCTAACTCATTTACATCTAGTGTTGTAGTTCGAGTGGGTCGAAAATACGTGGTGAAACCTAATTGAAGAGGAGCTGCTGCCCGACGAATCCACGCACCGCCGCTGCACCGCCGCACGCGCCGCTACGCCGCTCACGCGCCGCCGCTGCTGCTGCCACGCACCGCCGTTCGTCGCTTGCAGGATCAGCTTGTTCCAGCTGTGAGTTGCAGCCCCGAGGATTTGTAATTTGCAGCTTGTACGTGATTGGTTCTAGGTTTCGATTCGTCGAAATCTCACACTACAAGAGGTAAATAAATCGAAACTTTCGTAAATTAATTTGAGCATGTTTGTATGAATTATAATTTATGATTATGAGTAATATGTGATTATGTGTTTCGATTTTATTGAATGATGAACAAGCATGTTTCGTGATTTTCGGTTTTACGTGTTTTTCAATTAAATCGATAATTACCATATGTATGGCGGAAGCGTTAAGGTACGTTGACTATGTGATTAGTTTATGCATGTAATCGAAACTAATTCGATCTAAAATTATTAAATTCCGCTGCGTATACATGCATGATCCCCAAGAGTGGTATCAGAGCATCACGGGTTAATCGTTTATTTGTCAACGTGTTTATCGCTTTCAAGAGCATGGTTCGATTTGTTGAATTGTTGAATTATTGGTGTTATCGAACTGGGTGTTTTAATAATAATTAAATATTTTGAATATTTCAGAAAATATAAAAAATTTTAAACTCGATTTTTGTACTGTTTTTCA
The DNA here is from genome assembly GCF_000504015.1 of Erythranthe guttata. Next base: position 223,560 of record NW_012193202.1, read on the forward strand.
GCTGACCGAACCGGTCCGGTGTCCGGTCAGCACACAAAAAAAAAAAAATATATTGATTTTCTGATATTAATATTAAAATTAATTGATTTTTAATTTTTGAAATTATTTATCAATTAAACCCAATTAGATAATTGATCCATTAATTTAATTTGAATTCAAAGAATAGTGTTGGATTAATTATTTAATTTAATCGTTAAATTAGTTTAATTAATGGAACACAAATTAGATGGCAAATAATTAATGGACTTCATTCTTATTTGATTGATTTATGAATGAAGGGAGTCCGTTAATTATATTTGCAATTAATCGTATTTATTAATTAATTCATGAGATGAATAATTGTGATTAAGTACGATGATGATCGTATGTCTCTCTTAGGATCAATATGCGTTTCCACATACCTAGAGAACATAGTTGTAGGAATCACAAACGATCATAACCTAAAACTTCCGATGAGCTAATAACATTTAATAAATAAAATCCCTCATTCTTAATCAAGAATAATTATCAAGCTATAAAGAAAAACCAAATTGTTGAATTTTTCTTTCCTTCTACCAACAATTAAATTATGTGTAGCCTCTCATAATAGTACAGTAAGCCGTGTTAGCGGGGAGTGCTATTGTGGGATAAGCTGTAATTTAATTGACATTAGATGGAGATACGGTCATAGATAAAATTCTATTAGATTAATGTGGTCGGCTAGATTAACTAGGGATTGCATTAGTTTGATATAGTTGGATCTATGACATCTCATATTGGTAGGCTAGACTTGACACACGAAGATTTTGATATTCGCTAGATTAACTTAGGTCATTATCAAGTGTGAGGTAAAACAAACTTCAGGGTCACATAGTGATGTGATTGATAGTACTCTACCTTTAGGCTTATGTAATCGGGATAGATTAACTACGGGTTACATTAGGGCTATTGGACCTAAATCCCATTAAAGAAAAATAAGTTTTCTCGATTGTCTGTTAGAGGGTGGTGGAATTCGATAAAATTAGTGGGAGAACAATTAAAACATAAAAGTCCAAAATTTTAATTGTAACGATTATTACGAACTAAACTCTAATTATTGTCTTCTTAAAATTTTCTCAGCAACAATGTCCAAACATCCCCTTTCCTCTATCCTCGACCAAAACAAACTCACCGGTCCAAACTATTTGGATTGGCTTCGCTATCTGAAACTTGTGCTCCAAGTCGAGGAGCGTCCCTATGTGCTCAATGAACGTCCCCCCGCTGCTCTTCCTGCGACTGCTACTGCTGACGAGACTGCCACTTTCGAGGCATGGAAGAAGGACGACCTCCATGCGAGGTGCTACATGCTAGCCTCCATGGTGCCAGAGCTCGCGAGGAAGTATGAGTCTCACGTGCATGCTTATGATATCAAGCATCATCTTGAAAGCATGTACAGTGAGAATACTAGGGCATCGAGGTACTCAGCTACCAAGGAGTTGATCACCATGAGGTTGCGTGAAGGGGCTTCGGTCCACGAGCACGGTCTCAAGATGATCACTCTCCTTGAGAAGTTGGTGAGCCTTGATGTCACCCTCCCGGCCGAGCTGTCGGTGGATTTGATCTTACTGTCCCTTCCTAGTTCTTATGAATCGTTCATAGTGAACTTCAACATGAACAAGCTCGATCCACCATTGGATGAGTTGTTGAACATGTTGGTCAGCTATGAGTTCACGATCAAGAAGGAGAAATATGTTCTCCTAGTTGCTCCTTCTGCGAAGAAAGGTTCTTTTCAGAAGAAAAGGAAAGAAAGGAGTTTCGGCCCGAGCAAGAAACTTGAGAAGGGCGAGTCGAGCGGAGTGAAGAATGACAAGGTCACCAAGCAAGTTGATGACGCTTGCCATCATTGTGGAAAGAAGGGCCATTGGCGACGCAACTGCAAGGCTTACCTCGATCAGAAATGTTCTGAAAAGGGTACGTATTAAATAGAAGTTATTTTGTCCGTTAAATCTTCTTCTTGTGTATTGGATACTGGTTGTGGCTCACATCTTTGTAATGATTTGCAGCTCATGACAAGAAGTAGCTAGGAAGTTTAATGTGGGTGAGACCTACCTAAGAATTGGCAACGGAGCAAGGGTTGCTGCTGAAGCCATTGGGACAATTTATCTTTCTGTTTTGGATTCTAGTTTTTCCATTGTTTTGAAGAATTGTTTATTTGTTCCGTCACTTATTCGAAACCTTATTTCTATTCCTGTTTTGGATAATGAAAGTTTTACTTTTGTTTTTGGAAATTCGATTTGCATTATACAAAATGATCAAAATATGATTTGTAAGGGACAACTTATAAACAACTTATATGAACTAAATCCAAATGAAATACCAATTAACGTTATATTAACAAAACGAAAAGATATAAGTCTTAACCCCGCACAACTTTGGCACGCTCGACTGGGTCACATTTTCTTGAGAAGGATAAACAAGTTTGTAAGTGAAGGAATGTTCTCCTTGGAGGACGTGAAATCACTTCAAACTTGTGTGTCCTGCCTTAAAGGAAAAATGACCAAGACTACCTTCAAAGGGAAGATGGAACGAGCCGAGGGTCTTTTGGATTTGATCCATTCAGACGTGTGTGGTCCAGTAAGCGTTAGTGCTAGGGGTGGTTTTAACTACTTCGTTACCTTTACCGACGATTATTCTAGGTATGGTTTCGTGTACTTAATGAAGTATAAGTCTGAAACTTTTGAAAAGTTCAAAGATTTTAGACACCAAGTAGAAAACCAACTCGGTAGACGTATTAAGAAACTACGATCCGATCGTGGTGGTGAATACTTAAGTACTGAGTTTATAGACTATCTTAAAGAGAATGGGATTCTGTCTCAATGGACTCCTCCTGGAACTCCTCAACTTAATGGAATTTCCGAACGTCGGAATCGAACACTATTAGACATGGTTCGATCTATGATGGGGTTCACCGAGCTACCGGCATACCTGTGGGGTCATGCACTCCTAACTGCCGTGTATTTGCTGAATAGGGTTAATACCAAAGCAGTTAACTCCACACCTTATGAACTTTGGCACTCCAAGAAACCCACGTTTAAACATATTAGGATATGGGGTTGTCCCGCTTACGTGAAGCGGCTAGTGGGAGAGAAGTTGGATAGAAAATCCGACCTATGCTATTTTGTGGGGTATCCCGAGGATTCCATGGGATACAAATTCTACTATGTTTCCGAGGCAAAGGTGTTCGTCTCGAGAAATGCCGTGTTCCTTGAGAAGGAATTTCTATCGGATAGAAAGGGCAGTGTAGTTGATCTCGAAGAAGTTCGAGAACCACAATCTGAAGTTCAAGCACAACAATCAGATAATGAACCAATTCAACAAACCACTAATATACCTCCTGAACCGTCGCTGCGTAGATCCGAAAGAGTTCGGAGAGCGCCCGATAGGTTATTCCTCGTTGATGAAGTTGACCAAGGATGTGATCCTAGAACTTTCAACGAAGTTGTATCGGATACAGACAAGGGACATTGGCTTAATGCCATGAAATCCGAAATGGACTCTATGTACTCCAACAAGGTACGAACCTTGGTAGATCCACCCGAGGGAATCGTTCCCATAGGCTACAAGTGGATCTATAAGAAGAAAATTGGAGTAGATGGAAAGGTATCGACCTACAAGGCTAGATTGGTAGCGAAGGGTTATACTCAAAAGCAAGGAGTTGACTATGAGGAAACCTTCTCTCCAGTGTCTATGCTCAAGTCCATTAGGATTTTGCTGGCCATCTCTGCGTGGTATGACTACGAGATATGGCAAATGGATTTGAAGACCGCTTTCCTTAATGGGGACATTGAGGAAGAAATTTACATGGCGCAGCCGGAAGGCTTCATATCTTCTGGAGATGAGCAAAAGGTTTGCAAACTCCAGCGATCCATTTATGGATTGAAACAAGCATCCCGTAGTTGGAACAAAAGGTTCGACACAACTATCAAAGAGTTTGAATTTGTGAAAAACCCAGAGGAACCTTGTGTCTACAAGAAGGTTAGTGGGAGTGCAGTGACTTTCCTTGTACTTTATGTTGATGACATACTACTCATTGGGAATGATGTAGGGATGTTGCAGTCAACTAAAGTATGGTTATCCACACGTTTCTCGATGAAGGATTTGGGAGAAGCATCCTACGTATTAGGAATACGGATCTATAGAGATAGATCGAGGAGATTGCTTGGCTTGTCCCAATCCATGTACATAGACACCGTTCTTAAACGGTTTAGCATGGAAGAATCCAAGAAGGGATTCTTGCCAATGTCCCACGGGGTTCGTCTCTCGAAATCCATGCGTCCTCAAACGCAAATGGAAATCGAGGAGATGAAAAGGACACCTTATGCATCCGCTATAGGAAGCATAATGTATGGCATGCTGTGTACACGACCTGATATTGCGTATGCTGTGAGCGTCACAAGCAGATATCAGTCCGACCCCGGCCCAGCCCATTGGAAGGCTGTGAAGGACATTTTCAAGTACTTGCGAAGAACTCGAGATTTGTTTTTGGTCTATGGGGATACCGAGTTGAAATTAGAAGGCTTCACGGATTCTAGTTTTCAATCGGACGTGGATGACTCGAAGTCAAACTCGGGGTATATATTCAAAGTCAACGAGGGTGCCGTGTGTTGGAAGAGTTCCAAACAAGGCACGACGGCTGATTCCACTACCGAGGCTGAATATATTGCAGCATCAGATGCTTCAAAGGAAGGGTCATGGATTAGGAAATTCATCCAAGAGTTGGGTGTATTTCCGAACGCTAGAGATCCAGTACGGCTGTACTGCGATAACGACGGAGCCGTAGCGCAAGCTAAGGAACCAAGAACTCATCAGAAGTCGAAGCACGTGTTGAGAAAATACCATGTGATCCGACAGATCATAGAGAGAGGTGAAGTCAAGCTAGACAGAGTCACCTCAGAGGACAATATTGCAGATCCCTTCACCAAGCCATTGTCAGGATCAGTCCACGAGAAACATCGAGAGTCGATGGGACTTAGATTTATGAGTAGTTGGCTTTAGGTCAAGTGGGAGATTGTTGGAGTAGGTGACCAACAAGCCAACTTGTGGTTGTGGTCTTTCCTTTTATCTTGTAATAAAACAATTGTTTTTGTCGTTCGTAATAATAAAACATTTCATTTGGCATTCTATATCTCTTATCCCATGCAAGCAGCATAGATATAGTCCTAACGAGTTACTCTATTACTGTGAGTTGGTCTAGTAGAATCGTGAGATAACTCAGCAATGTAATGTAACTGTTAAACCTTGTTCCTAGTCGATGGGTTACGCCAACAATGAGGATACCGGCCTTTCCCTTTTGAGACTAGCACTTAGTGTATGTGTACTGCGTCTCATCAGTCCTCGGTGTTGTGACATCGGCATACTTGAGTGGGTGCTCATACTAGATGAGTTCACTGAACTCCCTCGCCCTAGAAATCTATAAGTGGTTCTCATTCATCGAGTAATAGGTTTCTAAGATATAGTTGTACACCATTAGTCCTTAAGACCCAGACATCACCGTGACTTCACTAGAGGACCGATTGTATCGTGACCTGTCCCTGAGTCCAACCGCGGACCACTCCAAGGGCCAACGTTCGTGCAATCCGAAACATTGAGGGTCACACGGCTAGCATACACCTAAACCATTGAGGGTCACACTTCTCGTGTAATATAGATCCTTGATAACAACAAGCATAGATTAATGTTAATCTTTGAACGATTGGGTGTCGATATGATTGAATCCAAGATTCGTAATTGTGGATTGCGAATCGGAATAAACGTAGAGAAAGAGAGACATGCGGAATTTAGTGAACTTTCTAAATTGGGAAGTTTCCCGATTTAGCAAGTCCACTGAAGTGGAAGTTTCTAATTTTGGAAATTGGAAATTTCGAAGAGGCACTCGTATCGACGAGGACTTTGAGCTCGTCACAAATATAATTTTGTTATAATTTTGTGAACGATCGTTTATTAGAAACGAGGCCGACGAGGGAATGGGCTTAATACATCAGTGGGTCAAGCCCAATGACTTAAACCCACTAGGGTTGAAAACCCTAAGTATAAATAGACCTGAAACAAGAGTTTGAGATCAGATTTGTCTGCACCAAACCCTAGCCGCCCAAGCCCTAGCCGCTCAGCCCTCTCGGCCGTTGCTGCCCCGCCGCGCCACCGCCGATCACCGCCGGTTTTCTCCTCTCTTCTCCTTCGTTTACTTGTTGTTTATCTAACTCGTTTACATCTAGTGCTGTAGTTCGAGTGGGTCGAAAATACGAGGTGAAACCTAATTGGAGAGGAGCTGCTGCCCCGACGAATCCACGCACCGCCGCACGCGCCGCTACGCCGCTCACGCGCCGCCGCTACTGCTGCCACTCACCGCCGTTCGTCGCTTGCGTGATCAGCTTGTTCCAGCCGTGAGTTGAAGCCCCGAGGATTGGTAATTTGCAGCTTGTACGTGATTGGTTCTAGGTTTCGATTCGTCGAAATCTCATGCTACAAGAGGTAAATAAATCGAAACTTTCTTAAATTAATTCGAGCATGTTTATATGAATTATAATTTATGATTATGAGTAATATGTGATTACGTGTTTCGATTTTATTGAATGATGAACAAGCATGTTTCGTGATTTTCGGTTTTACGTGTTTTTCAATTAAATCGATAATTACCATATGTATGGCGGAAGCGTTAAGGTACGTTGACTATGTGATTAGTTTATGCATGTAATCGAAACTAGTTCGATCTAAAAATTTTAAATTCCGCTGCGTATACTTGCACGATCCCCAACAGAAATTTGTCAAAGAAAGGGAAAATTTTGAAAGAGAAAGGCTAGGGTACGAAGTGGGGGAGAGAGGGGATTTGAAATTATGAAAATTGTGGTGCGAAAATCCCTTTTTAATATGCCCGGTTTTTTTATTTATTCGCACGGCCGTGCGAGATTTAGGTGAAAAATCCGCACGGCCGGGGCCTTTCTAAGAATTGGGCAGTAGCCTCTTCAAATCTCGGACGGCCGTACGAGATTTAGGTGTAAAATCCGCACGGCCACGCCCTTTTCCAATTTTGGGCAGTAGCACCATCTAAATCTCACACGGCCGTGTGAGATTCCTGCCTTTACCTTGCACGGCCGTGTGAGTAATAGCAAAATTTGCAATTAAGCCCCTGAAAATAAAAACATCTTATTAGTGCCCCTGATTTTTTTTTTTTTTTTTTTTTTTTTTTTTTTTTTAAGTAAAGACAAAAACTAAAAAAAAAATTAAAATAACATAAAATAAAATAAGTAAAACGAAATCTCGGGTTGCCTCCCGAGAAGTGCGAGGTTTACAGTCTTCAGCCGGACTTTGTCTGCTTCTTTGTTCAAGCTAACGTGACCGAAGTCACTTGGCGATTGAATTCCCCTCCACGATAATGCTCGTTTGATTCTTTAGGTGGCCACATCCTCCTCGCACTTTCATCATCGTTATCACCCCAACTCTTTTGACTATCTCTCGGAGGAATTGAAATTGAGTCCGCACAAAAAACTAGCTCCTTCCGATTCCCTGTTCCGCCATCATCTCCTGCACTCAACGATGCTTTCCCATGGTCCAAACTCGAAACATCAAATTTTTCATAATTTGTAAAATCCATAAGATCAATAGTTTTGCATTCATTATTATTGCATGGATTTTTACTAAAAACATTAAATTTGATCTTTTGATCATGCACCGTCATTGTAAGATCACCACTAGCACAATCAATTAGAGTTTTCGAAGTGGCTAAAAACGGTCTCCCTAAAATAAGAGGTATCTCCCTATCTTCATCTATATCAAGTATAACAAAATCAACCGGGAAGATAAATTTGTTCACTTTTACTAGCACATTCTCTAAAATACCTTTTAGGTAAACTAAAGACCTGTCGGCTAATTGGAGAGTTATAGCCGTCGGTTCAATCTCACCTAACCCAAGATTTTGATAAGTGGTATAAGGCATAAGATTAATGCTAGCACCTAAATCAATGAGTGATCTAAAATTTTTACCTCCTATAGTACAAGGAATAGTGAACTTACCTGGATCGCTGAGTTTTTGTGGGAGGGGCCGTGTAAGAATTGCACTGCGTTGCTCCGTGAGTTGGATCATCTCGTTCCCTTGCAATTTCTTCCTCTTTGTCACGAGATCCTTGAGGAATTTCACCCGCTTTGGTATCTTTTGAAGGGCTTCAATAAACGGGATATTTATGTTGATTTCCTTCAACTTGTCCAAAAAGCTTTGATAATCGGCATCGAGCTTCTTCTTTATAAGCTTCTGAGGATATGGAATTGGAGGGGCTCGTGACTTCAGTGTGGATGATAGTGGCTCTTCATGAGTTGCTTCTTTTTCCCCAATCACGCTCGGCTTCTCAATTACCGTGTTTTTCTTCTCTTTTCGTGGGGCTTCCTCCAATTGTCTCCCATTCCTTAAACTCACAGCGTTGCACTGCTCGACGTTGTTCTTCCGAGGATCTTCTGTATTCGACGGCAGTGCTCCCGATGGCCTCGCGGTTAGGTAGGTTGCAAGTTGACCCATTTGTGTTTCCAAATTTCGGATGGAGGCTTGGGTGGTTGTCATAAATTGTGCCAAGATATTTGCGAGATCTCCACCTTGAGGTTGAGCTTGAGGCGGATTTCGGAATCCGGGAGCTGGTCGTGAATAATTAGGCGGTTGACCTTGAAGTGGTGCTTGCCTTTGTCCTTGCTGATTTCCTCTCCACCCAATGTTAAGGTGATCCTTCCATCCCGGATTATACGTGTTGGAGTACGGGTTCCTCTGTTGTCGGTTGGTGTCATGCACATAATTCAGAGACTCCGTTTCTTCTATGCGCTGGTCGGGGGCTTCGACTGCATGGACTTGCTGAGTTTGCAAAGCCGCTACTTGCTTTGATAGCTTCTCTAACTGGGCCATGATTGCAGTGACCCTGTCCAACTCCGAAATTCCCCCCGTCTTGACTGCTCCGCTATTCGGCCGATCCGATGCCCGCATGTGTTTATTTCTAGCGATTCGCTCCAAAAGCTCGTATGCTTCATCGTAAGTAAAACTCATGAACATTCCTCCAGCTGCAGAGTCGAGCACGCTTCTCGAGTTGTCTTGTAGCCCATCGTAAAATATTTGCAGTTGGCGCCACTCTTGAAGTCCGTGATTCGGGCACCTCCTTACTAACTGTTTGAACCGCTCCCACGTCTCGAACAATGCTTCACCGGATTCTTGTATGAAGTTTTGAATTTCTCTCCGGATTCTCTCAGTTTTTGTTGGGGTGTTGTATGAGTTCATGAAAAGTTGTGCTAGCTAGCCCCAAGACGAGATGGAGTGCGGTGCGCGAGTTTGTAACCATTCTCGGGCTGCTCCTTGTAGGGAGTGCTTGAACAGGCGGAGTTGCAGTGCTACGGGTGTTACTCCGTTCATCTTGTGCGAATCACACGTTTCGAGAAAGTTGACCAAGTGGAGATGTGGATCTTCGTGAGCCAATCCGCTGAATAACCCATTGTTTTGGAGCATAGTGAGGACTCCCGCTCGAATTTCGAAATTGTTGGCTTCAATGGGGGGCTGCTGGATGCAATGCTCGTTGACGAGGTGGTGGATTAATTAGCTGGCGTTGCTCTTGCTCGTTGATGATTTCTCCCGCCGCATTCGGTGGGCGCCTTTGGTCACCTCCCCCACGATTAATCTCTTCTTCCATTGTTGCGGGAGCGTTTAGAGCTAACCGTTGATTTCTCCTGGCTTGCCTAAACGTTCGCTCAATTTCGCGGTCGAGAGGTAGCAAGCTCGTGTCGTGTCCTCTTCGCATAAACGGTACCTAAAACAAAATAATGAAAATAAAATAATTAAACAAAATAAATAACATGTCTGAAGTAAGAAAAATTGCTCAAATTTAATATTAGGATAAATAAATAATTTCGCACTTATCCGGTGAAAACTACTCGAAGGCTCTCCTATCCTTGTTAAGGTATTATCTGTATGTCTACGATAATACATGCAATTAACACACTCATCCGGTGAAAACTACTCGAAGGCTCTCCTATCCTTGTTCTAATTATTAAAACGATCTGTCAATCAATTCTAACAATAACATATAGCAACATAAATTAGCTACTTTCATGCGCTAAATAAGATCAAATAGGAGAAATAATCGAAGAATTTAAACTTGCATAATATTAGAAAAATAGGTTCGAATCACCACATAGGGTTCCAACAAAATCCTAGAATAAAAACTTAGCTACTCATGTTCTTAACGAAAAGCATAATAAAAATACGAAAGTTCATAAAAATCCAGAAATAAAAGTAAAGGAAGAACTATGATGAAGATTCGTCAAGTCTTCGTCTTCGTTGCTCCGTTCTCTTGCTCCTAGATTGCGTGTGTAAAAAAATGATTCCTAATCACAAACATGCACAAACACACTCGCTCAAATGGACATGCACAAACGTACATGTAAAAAAAATATGAGCAAACGTGCATTCCCAACAACGTTTTAAAAACACGAACTAAAATACTAGGACTTTATTACGCATGAACAAACAACAGCAAAAACACTTGATAAAAAAGATACTGTTGAGTGTAGAAATAAAACTCTACGTTTCGTTTACGTGGATTTTTTTTTTGGATTAACTCATATTTCTGTTTTAATTGGTGGATGTGGTATCTTATAGGTACAAATCGAAAATTAGGTGTCCAGGAAGCAAAAATGATCAAAGAGTAAGAAACGAGTTGCAATAAGGAAAATAAATTCAAATTAGAAGAGAGAATCCCTCAACATCTTTGGTAGTGTCCATGAAGTCGAGCATAACTTTCTCATTAGGACACAAAATCAACTGGTTCATACGACATTAGAAAGCTATTTCAGCTGGCTACAATTCCTGTCTAACGGCAAAATTCCAAATTCGGACTCGAACATGGTCAAAATTGGATTCCAAAAGCGATCATGAAAATACGTACTACAGCTCGAGGACATGAATGCGCATCAAGAAACGTGCACAAAAACACTCGCTACAAAAGATACTCACATAAGAGTACAAAAGCATGCACAAAAGTACACACGCAAAAGTGCATTTTCAAAAATGATTATGAAAACATAAACTACAATCCTAGGAAATTAATACAAATCACAAACATGCACAAAAACACTCGCTCAAACGGACATGCACAAACGTACATGTAAAAAAACATGCGCAAAAGTGAATTCGCAACAACGTTCTTAAAAACACGAACTACAATACTAGGACTTTAATACGCATCAACAAAAAACAGAAAAAGTAATAGATAAAAAAGATAAAGTGGAGTGTAGAAATAAAACTCTACGTTTTGTTTACGTGGATTTTTTTTGGATTAACTCATATTTGTGTTTTAATTTGTGGATGTCGTATCTTATAGGTAGAAATTGAAAATAAGGTGTCCAGGAAGCAAAAATGATCAAAGAGTAAGAAACGAGTTGCAATTTGGAAAATAAATTCAAATTAGAAGAGAGAATCCCTCAACATCTTTGGTAGTGTCCACGAAGTCGAGCATAACTTTCTCACTCGGACTCCAAATCAAGTGGTTCCAGCGGCATTAGAAAGCTATTTCATCTGGCTACAACTCCCGTCTAACGGCAAAATTCCTAATTCGGACTCGAACATGGTAAAAATTGGATTCCAAAAGCGATCATGACAATATGTACTACAATTAGAGGACATGAATGCGCAGCGAGAAACGTGCAAAAAAAGACACGTTAAAAATGATACGCACATAAGTAAGAGTACAAAAACATGCACAAAAGTACTCACGCGAAAGTGCATTTGCAAAAAGGATTATGAAAACACAAACTACAATCCTAGGAAATTAATACAAATCACAAACATTCGCAAACACACTCACTCAAATGGACATGCACAAACGTACATGTAAAAATATAAACGCAAACGTGCATTCGAAACAACGTTCTTAAAAACACGAACTACAATATTAGGACTTTATTACACATCAGCAAACAACAGCAGAAACACTAGATAAAAAAGATACAGTGGAGTGTAGAAATAAAACTCTACGTTTACGTTTACGTTTACGTGGATTTTTATTAGAAGAGAGAATCCCTCAACATCTTTGGTAGTGGCCACGAAGTCGAGTATAACTTTGTCATCCGGACTCCTAATCAACTGGTTCCGGCGGCATTAGAAAGCTATTTTTGCTGGCTACAATTCCTGTCTAACGGCACAATTCCAAATTCGGACTCGAACATGGTAAAAATTGGATTCCAAAAGCGATCATGAAAATACGTACTACAGTTCGAGGACATGAATGCGCATCGAGAAACGTGCACAAAAACACTCGCTAGAAAAGATACGCACATAAGTAAGAGTACAAAAGCATGCACAAAAGTACTCACGCAAAAGTGCATTTGCTAAAATGATTATGAAAACACCAACTACAATCCTAGGAAATTAATACAATTCACGAGCATGCACAAACACACTCGCTGAAATGGACATGCACAAATGTACATGTAAAAATATATGCGCAAACGTGCATTCGCAACAACGTTCTTAAAAACATGAACTACAATACTAGGACTTTATTACGCATTAACAAACAACAGCAAAAACACTAGATAAAAAAGATACAGTGGAGTGTAGGAATAAAACTCTACGTTTACGTTTACGTGGATTTTTTTTTGGTTTAACTCATATTTCTAATTTAATTGGTGGATGTTGTATCTTACAGGTACAAATCGAAAATAAGTTGTCCAGGAAGCAAAAATGATCAAAGAGTAAAAAACGAGTTGCAATTAGGAAAAAAACTTCAAATTAGAAGAGAGAATCCCTCAACATCTTTGGTAGTGTCCACGAATTCGAGCATAACTTTCTCATTCAGACTCCAAATCAACGGGTTCCTGCGGCATTAGAAAGCTATTTCAGCTGGCTACAATTCCCGTCTAACGGCAAAATTTCGAATTCAGACTCGAACATGGTCAAAATTGGATTCCAAAAGCGATCATTAAAATACGTACTACAGTTAGAGGACATGAATGCACATCGAGAAACGTGCACAAAAACACTCGCTAGAGAAGATACGCACATAAGTAAGAGTACAAACGCATGCACAAAAGTACTCACGCAAAAGTGCATTTGCAAAAAGGATTATGAAAACAAAAACTACAATCCTAGGAAATTAATACAAATCACACACATGGACAAACACACTCGCTCAAATGGACATGCACAAACGGGCATTCGCAACAACGTTCTTAAAAACATGAAATACAATACTAGGACTTTATTACGCATTAACAAAAAACAGCAAAAACACTAGATAAAAAAGATACAGTGGAGTGTAGGAATAAAACTCTACGTTTACGTTTACGTGGATTTTTTTTTGGATTAACTCATATTTCTGTTTTAATTGGTGGATGTTGTATCTTATAGGTACAAATCGAAAATAAGGTGTCCAGGAAGCAAAAATGATCAAAGAGTAAGAAACGAGTTGCAATTAGAAAAATAAATTCAAATTAGAAGAGAGACCCCCTCAACATCTTTGGTAGTGTCCACGAATTCGAGCATAACTTTCTCATTCAGACTCCAAATCAACGGGTTCCTACGGCATTAGAAAGCTATTTCAGCAGGCTACACTTCCCGTCTAACGGCAAAATTTCGAATTCAGACTCGAACATGGTCAAAATTGGATTCCAAAAGCGATCATTAAAATATGTACTACGGTTAGAGGACATGAATGCGCATCGAGAACCGTGCACAAAAACACTCGCTAGAAAAGATGCGCACATAAGTAAGAGTACAAACGCATGCACAAAAGTACTCACGCAAAAGTGCATTTGCAAAAAGGATTATGAAAACAAAAACTACAATCCTAGGAAATTAATACAAATCACAAACATGGACAAACACACTCGCTCAAATGGACATGCACAAACGTGCATTCGCAACAACGTTCTTAAAAACATGAAATACAATACTAGGACTTTATTACGCATTAACAAACAACAGCAAAAACACTAGATAAAAAAGATACAGTGGAGTGTAAGAATAAAACTCTACGTTTACGTTTACGTGGATTTTTTTTTGGATTAACTCATATTTCTGTTTTAATTGGTGGATGTTGTATCTTATAGGTACAAATCAAAAATAAGGTGTCCAGGAAGCAAAAATGATCAAAGAGTAAGAAACGAGTTGCAATTAGGAAAATAAATTCAAATTAGAAGAGAGACCCCCTCAACATCTTTGGTAGTGTCCACGAATTCGAGCATAACTTTCTCATTCAGACTCCAAATCAACGGGTTCCTACGGCATTAGAAAGCTATTTCAGCAGGCTACAATTCCCATCTAACGCCAAAATTTCGAATTCAGACTCGAACATGGTCAAAATTGGATTCCAAAAGCGATCATTAAAATATGTACTACGGTTAGAGGACATGAATGCGCATCGAGAACCGTGCACAAAAACACTCGCTAGAAAAGATGCGCACGTAAGTAAGAGTACAAACGCATGCACAAAAGTACTCACGCAAAAGTGCATTTGCAAACGGATTATGAAAACACAAACTACAATCCTAGGAAATTAATACAAATCACAAACATGCACAAACACACTCGCTCAAATGGAAATGCACAAACGTACATGTAAAAATATATGCGCTAACGTGCATTCGCAACAACGTTCTTAAAAACACGAACTACAATAGTAGGACTTTATGACACATCAACAAACGACAGCAAAAACACTAGATAAAAAAGATATAGTGGAGTGTAGAAATAAAACTCTACGTTTACGTTTACGTTTACGTGGATTTTTATTAGAAGAGAGAATCCCTCAACATCTTTGGTAGTGTCCACGAAGTCGAGTATAACTTTCTCATCCGGACTCCTAATCAACTGGTTCCGGCGGCATTAGAAAGCTATTTTTGCTGGCTACAATTCCTGTCTAACGGCACAATTCCAAATTCGGACTCGAACATGGTCAAAATTGGATTCCAAAAGCAATCATCAAAATACGTACTACAGTTCGAGGACATGAATGCGCATTGAGAAACGTGCACAAAAACACTCGCTAGAAAAGATACGCACATAAGTAAGAGTACGAAAACATGCACAAAAGTAATCACGCAAAAGTGCATTTGGAAAAAGGATTATGAAAACACAAACTACAACCCTAGGAAATTAATACAAATCACAAGCATGCACAAACACACTCGCTCAAATGGACATGCACAAACGTACATGTAAAAATATATGCGCAAACGTGCATTCGCAACAACGTTCTTAAAAACACAAACTACAATACTAGGTCTTTATTACACATTAACAAACAACAGCAAAAACACTAGATAAAGAGATACAGTGGAGTGTAGAAATAAAACTCTACGTTTACGTTTACGTGGATTTTTTTTTTGGATTAATTCATTTTTTTGTTTTAATTGGTGGATTAGGTATCTTATAGGTACAAATCGAAAATTAGGTGTCCAGGAAGCTAAAATGATCAAAGAGTAAGAAAAGAGTTGCAACTAGAACAGAGAATCCCTCAACATCTTTGGTAGTGTCCACGAGGTCGAGCATCACTTTCTCATCCGGACTCCAAATCAACTGGTTCTGGCGGCAATAGAAAGTTATTTCAGCTAGCTACAATTCTTGTCTAACGGCGAAATTCCAAATTCGGACTCGAGAATGGTCAAAATTGGATTCCAAAAGCAATCATGAAAATACGTACGACAGTTCGAGGACATGAATGTGCATCGAGAAACGTGCACAAAAAAACTCGCTAGAAAAGATACGCACATAAGTAAGAGTACAATAGCATGCACAAAGGTACTTACGCAAAAGTGCATTTGCGAAAATGATTATGAAAACACAAACTACAATCCTAGGAAATTAATACAAATCACAAGCATGCACAAACACACTCGCTCAAATGGACATGCACAAACGTACATGTAAAAATAGATGCGCAAACGTGCATTTGCAACAACATTCTTAAAGACATGAACTACAATACTAGGACTTTATTACGCATTAACAAACAACAGCAAAAACACTAGATAAAAAAGATACAGTGGAGTGTAGAATTAAAACTCTACGTTTACGTTTACGTGGATGTTTTTTTGGATTAACTCATATTTCTGTTTTAATTGGTGGATGTTGTATCTTATAGGTACAAATCGAAAATAAGGTGTTCAGGAAGAAAAAATGATCAAAGAGTAAGAAACGAGTTGCAATTAGGAAAATAAGTTCAAATTAGAAGAGAGAATCCCTCAACATCTTTGGTAGTGTCCACGAATTCGAGCATAACTTTCTCATCCGGACTCCAAATCAACGGGTTCGTGCGGCATTAGAAAGCTATTTCACCTGGCTACAATTTCTGTCTAACGGCAAAATTCCGAATTCGGACTCGAACATGCTCAAAATTTGATTCCAAAAGCGATCATGAAAATACGTTCTACACTTCGAGGACACGAATGCGCATCAAGAAACGTGCACAAAAACACTCGCTAAAAAAATACGCACATAAGTAAGAGTACAAAAACATGCACAAAAGTACTCACGCAAAAGTGCATTTGCAAAAAGGATTATGAAAACACAAACTACAATCCTAGGAAATTAATACAAATCACAAACATGCACAAACACACACGCTCAGATGGACATGCACAAACGTATATGTAAAAATATATGCGCTAACGTGCATTTGCAACAACGTTCTTAAAAACACGAACTACAATACTAGGACTTTATTACACATTAACAAACAACCGCAAAAACACTAGATAAAAAAGATACAGTGGAGTGTAGAAATAAAACTCTACATTTACATTTACGTTTACGTGGATTTTTATTAGAAGAGAGAATCCCTCAATATCTTTGGTAGTGTCCACGAAGTCGAGTATAACTTTCTCATCCGGACTCCTAATCAACTGGTTCCAGCGGCATTAGAAAGCTATTTTTGCTGGCTACAATTCATGTCTAACGGCACAATTCCAAATTCAGACTCGAACATGGTCAAAATTGGATTCCAAAAGCAATCATGAAAATACGTACTACAGTTCGAGGACATGAATGCGCATTGAGAAACGTGCACAAAAACACTCGCTAGAAAAGATACGCACATAAGTAAGAGTACAAAAACATGCACAAAAGTACTCACACAAAAGTGCATTTGGAAAAAGGATTATGAAAACACAAACTACAACCCTAGGAAATTAATACAAATCACAAGCATGCACAAACACACTCGCTCAAATGGACATGCACAAACGTACATGTAAAAATATATGCGCAAACGTGCATTCGCAATAACGTTCTTAAAACACGAACTACAATACTAGGACTTTATTACACATTAACAAACAACAGCAAAAACACTAGATAAAGAGATACAGTGGAGTGTAGAAATAAAACTCTACGTTTACGTTTACGTGGATTTTTTTTTTTGGATTAATTCATTTTTTTGTTTTAATTGGTGGATTTGGTATCTTATAGGTACAAATCGAAAATAAGGTGTCCAGGAAGCTAAAATGATCAAAGAGTAAGAAAAGAGTTGCAATTAGAACAGAGAATCCCTCAACATCTTTGGTAGTGTCCACGAGGTCGAGCATCACTTTCTCATCCGGACTCCAAATCAACTGGTTCCAGCGGCAATAGAAAGCTATTTCAGCTAGCTACAATTCCTATCTAACGGCGAAATTCCAAATTCGGACTCGAGAATGGTCAAAATTGGATTCCAAAAGCAATCATGAAAATACGTACGACAGTTCGAGGACATGAATGTGCATCGAGAAACGTGCACAAAAAAACTCGCTAGAAAAGATACTCACATAAGTAAGAGTACAAAAGCATGCACAAAAGTACTTACGCAAAAGTGCATTTGCGAAAATGATTATGAAAACACAAACGACAATCCTAGGAAATTAATACAAATCACAAGCATGCACAAACACACTCGCTCAAATGGACATGCACAAACGTACATGTGAAAAAATATGCGCAAACGTGCATTTGCAACAACATTCTTGAAGACATGAACTACAATACTAGGACTTTATTACGCATTAACAAACAACAGCAAAAACACTAGAGTGTAGGAATAAAACTCTACGTTTACGTTTACGTGGATATTTTTTTGGATTAACTCATATTTCTGTTTTAATTGGTGGATGTTGTATCTTATAGGTACAAATCGAAAATAAGGTGTCCAGGAAGCAAAAATGATCAAAGAGTAAGAAACGAGTTGCAATTAGGAAAATAAATTCAAATTAGAAGAGAGAATCCCTCAACATCTTTGGTAGTGTCCACGAGTTCGAGCATAACTTTCTCATCCGGACTCCAAATCAACGGGTTCGTGCGGCATTAGAAAGCTATTTCAGCTGGCTACAATTTCTGTCTAACGGCAAAATTCCAAATTCGGACTCGAACATGCTCAAAATTTGATGCCAAAAGCGATCATGAAAATACGTTCTACAGTTCGAGGACACGAATGCGCATCGAGAAACGTGCACAAAAACACTCGCTAAAAAAGATACGCACATAAGTAAGAGTACAAAAACATGCACAAAAGTACTCACGCAAAACTGTATTTGCAAAAAGGATTATGAAAACACAAACTACAATCCTAGGAAATTAATACAAATCACAAACATGCACAAACACACTCGCTCAGATGGACATGCACAAACGTATATGTAAAAATATATGCGCTAACGTGCATTCGCAACAACGTTCTTAACAACACGAACTACGATACTAGGACTTTATTACACATCAACAAACAACCGCAAAAACACTAGATAAAAAAGATACAGTGGAGTTTAGAAATAAAACTCTACGTTTACGTTTACGTTTACGTGGATTTTTATTAGAAGAGAGAATGCCTCAACATCTTTGGTAGTGTCCACGAAGTCGAGTATAACTTTCTCATACGGACTCCTAATCAACTGGTTCCGGCGGCATTAGAAAGCTATTTTTGCTGGCTACAATTCCTGTCTAACGGCACAATTCCAAATTCGGACTCGAACATGGTCAAAATTGGATTCCAAATGCGATCATGAAAATACGTACTACGGTTAGAGTACATGAATGCGCATCGAGAAACGTGCACAAAAACACTCGCTAGAAAAGATACGCACATAAGTAAGAGTACAAAAGCATGCACAAAAGTACTCTCGCAAAAGTGCATTTGCGAAAATGATTATGAAAACACAAACTACAATCCTAGGAAATTAATACAAATCACAAGCATGCACAAACACACTCGCTCAAATGGACATGCACAAACGTACATGTAAAAATATATGCGTAAACGTGCATTCGCAACAACGTTCTTAAAAACACGAACTACAATACTAGGACTTTATTACACATCAACACACAACAGCAAAAACACTAGATAAAAAAGATACAATGGAGTGTAGAAATAAAACTCTACGTTTACGTTTACGTTAACGTGGATTTTTATTAGAAGAGAGAATCCCTCAACATCTTTGGTAGTGTCCACGAAGTCGAGTATAACTTTTTCATCCGGACTCCTAATCAACTGTTTCCGGCGGCATTAGAAAGGTATTTTTGCTGGCTACAATTCCTGTCTAACGGCACAATTTCAAATTCGGACTCGAACATGGTCAAAATTGGATTCCAAAAGCGATCATGAAAATACGTACTACAGTTCGAGGACATGAATGCGCATCGAGAAACGTGCACAAAAACACTCGCTAGAAAAGATACGCATATAAGTAAGAGTACAAAAACATGCACAAAAGTACTCACGCAAAAGTTCATTTGGAAAAAGGATTATGAAAACACAAACTACAATCCTAGGAAATTAATACAAATCACAAGCATGCACAAACACACTCGCTCAAATAGACATGCACAAACGTACATGTAAAAATATATGCGCAAACGTGCATTCGCAACAACGTTCTTTAAAACACGAACTAGAATACTAGGACTTTATTACACATTAACAAACAACAGCAAAAACACTAGATAAAGAGATACAGTGGAGTGTAGAAATAAAACTCTACATTTACGTTTAGGTGGATTTTTTTTTGGATTAATTCATATTTCTATTTTAATTTGTGGATTTGGTATCTTATAGGTACAAATAAAAAATTAGGTGTCCAGGAAGCTAAAATGATCAAAGAGTAAGAAAAGAGTTGCAATTAGAACAGAGAATCCCTCAACATCTTTGGTAGCGTCCACGAGGTCGAGCATAACTTTCTCATCCGGACTCCAAATCAACTGGTTCCGGCGGCAATAGAAAGCTATTTCAGCTAGCTACAATTCCTGTCTAACGGCGAAATTCCAAATTCGGACTCGAGAATGGTCCAAATTGGATTCCAAAAGCAATCATGAAAATACGTACTACAGTTCGAGGACATGAATGCGCATTGAGAAACGTGCACAAAAACACTCGCTAGAAAAGATACGCACATAAGTAAGAGTACAAAAACATGCACAAAAGTACTCACGCAAAAGTGCATTTCGAAAAAGGATTATGAAAACACAAACTACAACCCTAGGAAATTAATACAAATCACAAGCATGCACAAACACACTCGCTCAAATAGACATGCACAAACGTACATGTAAAAATATATGCGCAAACGTGCATTCGCAACAACGTTCTTTAAAACACGAACTAGAATACTAGGACTTTATTACACATTAACAAACAACAGCAAAAACACTAGATAAAGAGATACAGTGGAGTGTAGAAATAAAACTCAACATTTACGTTTAGGTGGATTTTTTTTTGGATTAATTCATATTTCTGTTTTAATTTGTGGATTTGGTATCTTATAGGTACAAATAAAAAATTAGGTGTCCAGGAAGCTAAAATGATCAAAGAGTAAGAAAAGAGTTGCAATTAGAACAGAGAATCCCTCAACATCTTAGGTAGCGTCCACGAGGTCGAGCATAACTTTCTCATCCGGACTCCAGATCAACTGGTTCCGGCGGCAATAGAAAGCTATTTCAGCTAGCTACAATTCCTGTCTAACGGCGAAATTCCAAATTCGGACTCGAGAATGGTCCAAATTGGATTCCAAAAGCAATCATGAAAATACGTACTACAGTTCGAGGACATGAATGCGCATTGAGAAACGTGCACAAAAACACTCGCTAGAAAAGATACGCACATAAGTAAGAGTACAAAAACATGCACAAAAGTACTCACGCAAAAGTGCATTTGGAAAAAGGATTATGAAAACACAAACTACAACCCTAGGAAATTAATACAAATCACAAGCATGCACAAACACACTCGCTCAAATAGACATGCACAAACGTACATGTAAAAATATATGCCCAAACGTGCATTCGCAACAACGTTCTTTAAAACACGAACTAGAATACTAGGACTTTATTACACATTAACAAACAACAGCAAAAACACTAGATAAAGAGATACAGTGGAGTGTAGAAATAAAACTCTACATTTACGTTTAGGTGGATTTTTTTTTGGATTAATTCATATTTCTGTTTTAATTTGTGGATTTGGTATCTTATAGGTACAAATCGAAAATTAGGTGTCCAGGAAGCTAAAATGATCAAAGAGTAAGAAAAGAGTTGCAATTAGAACAAAAAATCCCTCAACATATTTGGTAGTGTCCACGAGGTCGAGCATAACTTTCTCATCCGGACTCCAAATCAACTGGTTCCGGCAGCAATAGAAAACTATTTCAGCTAGCTACAATTCCTGTCGAACGGCGAAATTCCAAATTCGGACTCGAGAATGGTCAAAATTGGATTCCAAAAGCAATCATGAAAATACGTACGACAGTTCGAGGACATGAATGTGCATCGAGAAACGTGCACAAAAACACTCGCTAAAAAAGATACGCACATAAGTAAGAGTACAAAAACATGCACAAAAGTACTCACGCAAAAGTGCATTTGCAAAAATGATTATGAAAACACAAACTACAATCCTAGGAAATTAATACAAATCACAAGCATGCACAAACACACTCGCTGAAATGGACATGCACAAACGTACATGTAAAAATACATGCGCAAACGTGCATTTGCAACAACGTTCTTAAAGACACGAACTACAATACTAGGACTTTATTACGCATTAACAAACAACAGCAAAAACACTAGATAAAAAAGATACAGTGGAGTGTAGGAATAAAACTCTACGTTTACGTTTACGTGGATTTTTTTTTGGATTAACTCATATTTCTGTTTTAATTGGTGGATGTTGTATCTTATAGGTACAAATCGAAAAGAAGGTGTCCAGGAAGCAAAAATGATCAAAGAGTAAGAAACGAGTTGCAATTAGGAAAATAAATTCAAATTAGAAGAGAGAGTCCCTCAACATCTTTGGTAGTGTCCACGAATTCGAGCATAACTTTCTCATCCGGACTCCAAATCAACGGGTTCGTGCGGCATTAGAAAGCTATTTCAGCTGGCTACAATTTCTGTCTAACGGCAAAATTCCAAATTCGGACTTGAACATGCTCAAAATTTGATTCCAAAAGCGATCATGAAAATACGTTCTACAGTTCGAGGACATGAATGCGCATCGAGAAACGTGCACAAAAACAATCGCTAAAAAAGATACGCACATAAGTAAGAGTACAAAAACATGCACAAAAGTACTCACGCAAAAGTGCATTTGCAAAACGGATTATGAAAACACAAACTACAATCCTAGGAAATTAATACAAATCACAAACATATACAAACACACTCGCTCAGATGGAAAAATTCGGACTCGAACATGGGCAAAATTGGATTCCAAAAGCGATCATGAAAATACGTACTACAGTTCGAGGACATGAATGCGCATCGAGAAACGTGCACAAAAACACTCGCTAGAAAAGATACACACATAAGTAAGAGTACAAAAGCATGCAGAAAAGTAATCACCCAAAAGTGCATTTGTAAAAAGGATTATGAAAACACAAACTACAATCCTAGGGAATTAATACAAATCACAAACATGAACAAACACGCTCGCTCAAATGGACATGCACAAACGTACATGTAAAAAAATATGTGCAAACATGCATTCGCAACAACGAACAACAGCAAAAACACTAGATAAAAAAAGTACAATGGAGTGTTGAAATAAAACACTACGTTTAAGTTTACGTGGATTTTTTTTGGATTAATTCATATTTCTGTTTTAATTGGTGGATTTGGTATCTTATAGGTACAAATCGAACATTAGATGTCCAGGAAGCTAAGATGATCAAAGAGTAAGAAAAGAGTTGCAATAAAGAAAATCAAATCAAATTAAAAGAGAGAATCCCTCAACATCTTTGGTAGTGTCCACGAAGTCGAGTATAAATTTCTCATTCGGACTCCAAATCAACTGGTTCATGCAGCTTAAGAAAGCTATTTCAGCTGGCTACAATTCTTGTCTAACGGCAAAATTCTAAATTCGGACTCGAACATGGTCAAAATTGGATTCCAAAAGCCATCATGATAATACGTACTACAGTTCGAGGACATGAATGCGCATCGAGAAACATGCACAAAAACTCTCGCTAAAAAAGATACGCACATAAGTAAAAGTACAAAGCATGCATAAAAGTACTCGCGCAAAAGTGCATTCGCAAAAAGGATCATGAAAACACAAACTACAATCCTAGGCCATTAATACAAATCAACAAACATGCACAAAAACACTCGCTCAAATGTACATGCACAAACGTACATGTAAAAAAACATGCGCAAAAGTGCATTCGCAACAATGTTCTTAAAAACACGAACTACAATACTAGGACTTTAATACGCATCAACAAACAACAGCAAAAACAATAGATAAAAAAGATAAAGTGGAGTGTAGAAATAAAACTCTACGTTTACGTTTACGTGGATTTTTTTTGGATTAATTCATATTTCTGTTTTAATTGGTGGATTTTGTATCTTATAGGTACAAATCGAAAATTAGGTGTCCAGGAAGCAAAAATGATCAAAGAGTAAGAAACGAGTTTCAATTAGGAAAATAAATTCAAAGTAGACGAGAGAATCCCTCAGCATCTTTTGTACTGTCCACGAAGTCGACCATAACTTTCTCATCTGGACTCCAAATCAACTGGTTCTGACAGCATTAGAAAGCTATTTCAGCTGGCTGTCTAACGGCAAAATTCCAAATTCGGACTAGAACATGGTCCAAATATGATTCCAAAAGCGATCATGAAAATACGTACTACAGTTTGAGGACATGAATGCGCATCGAGAAACGTGCACAAAAACACTCGCTAGAAAAGATACACACATAAGTAAGAGTACAAAAGCATGCACAAAAGTACTCACGCAAAAGTGCATTTGCAAAATTGATCATGAAAACACAAACTACAATCCTAGGACATTAATACAAATCAACAAACATGCACAAAAACACTCGCTCAAATGGACATGCACAAACGTACATGTAAAAAAACATGCGCAAAAGTGCATTCGCAACAACGTTCTTAAAAACACGAACTACAATACTTTGACTTTATTACGCATCAACAAACAACAGCAAAAACACTAGATAATAAAGATATAGTGGAGTGTAGAAATAAAACTCTACGTTTACGTTTACGTGGATTTTTTTTTTTGATTAATTCATATTCATGCTTTAATTTGTGGATTTGGTATCTTATAGGTATAAATCGAAAATTGGAGTCCAGGAAGCAAAAATGATCAAAGAGTAAGAAAAGAGTTGCAATTAAGAAAATAAATTCAAACTAGAAGAGAGAATCCCTCAACATCTTTGGTAGTGTCCACGAAGTCGAGCATAACTTTCTTATCCGGACTCCAAATCAACTGGTTCCGGCGGCATTAGAAAGCTTTTTCAGCAAGCTACAATTCCTGTCTAACGGAAAAATTCCAAAATCGGACTCGAACATGGTCAAAATTGGATTCCAAAAGCGATCATGAAAATACGTACTACAGTTCGAGGACATGAATGCGCATCCAGAAACGTGCACAAAAACACTCGCTAAAAAAGATACGCACATAAGTAAGAGTAAAAAGCATGCATAAAAGTACTCACGCAAAAGTGCATTCGCAAAAAGGATCATGAAAACACAAACTACAATCCTAGGACATTAATACAAATCAACAAACATGCACAAAAACACTCGCTCAAATGGACATGCACAAACGTACATGTAAAGAAACATGCGCAAAAGTGCATTCGCAACACCGTTCTTAAAAACACGAACTACAATACTAGGACTTTAATACGCATCAACAAACAACAGGAAAAGCAATAGATACAAAAGATAAAGTGGAGTGTAGAAATAAAACTCTACGTTTATGTTTACGTGGATTTTTTTTTGGATTAATTCATATTTCTGTTTTAATTGGTGGATGTTGTATCTTATATGTACAAATCGAAAATTAGGTGTCCGGGAAGAAAAAATGATCAAAGAGCAAGAAACGAGTTGCAATTAGGAAAATAAATTCAAATTAGAAGAGAGAATCCCTTGACATGTTTGGTAGTGTCCACGAAGTCGAGCATAACTTTCTCATTCGGACTCCAAATCAACTGGTTCCTGCGGCATTAGAAAGCTATTTCAGCTGGCTGTCTAACGGCAAAATTCCAAATTCGGACTAGAACATGGTCCAAATATGATTCCAAAAGCGATCATGAAAATACGTACTACAGTTTGAGGACATGAATGCGCATCGAGAAACGTGCACAAAAACACTCGCTAGAAAAGATACACACATAAGTAAGAGTACAAAAGCATGCACAAAAGTACTCACGCAAAAGTGCATTTGCAAAATTGATCATGAAAACACAAACTACAATCCTAGCACATTAATACAAATCAACCAACATGCACAAAAACACTCGCTCAAATGGACATGCACAAACGTACATGTAAAAAAACATGCGCAAAAGTGCATTCGCAACAACGTTCTTAAAAACACGAACTACAATACTTTGACTTTATTACGCATCAACAAACAACAGCAAAAACACTAGATAATAAAGATATAGTGGAGTGTAGAAATAAAACTCTACGTTTACGTTTACGTGGATTTTTTTTTTTTGATTAATTCATATTCATGTTTTAATTTGTGGATTTGGTATCTTATAGGTATAAATCGAAAATTAGGTGTCCGGGAAGAAAAAATGATGAAAGAGTAAGAAAAGAGTTGCAATTAGGAAAATAAATTCAAATTAGAAGAGAGAATCCTTTGACATGTTTGGTAGTGCCCACGAAGTCGAGCATAACTTTCTCATTCGGACACCAAATCAACTGGTTCCTGCGGCTTTAGAAAGCTATTTCAGCTGGCTGTCTAACGGCAAAATTCGAAACTCGGACTCGAACATGGTCAAAATAGGATTCCAAAAGCGATCATGAAAATACGTACTACAGTTAAATGACATGAATGCGCATCGAGAAACGTGCACAAAAACACTCGCTAGAAAAGATACACACTTAAGTAAGAGTACAAAAGCATGCACAAAAGTACTCACGCAAAAGTGCATTTGCAAAAATGGTTATGAAAACACAAACTACAATCCTAGGAAATTAATACAAATCACAGACATGCACAATCACACTCGCTCAAATGGACATGCTCAAACGTACATGAAAAAAAATATGCACAAACGTGCATTCGCAACAACGTTCTTAAAAACACGAACTACAATACTAGGACTTTATTACGCATCAACAGACAACAACTACAACACTAGATAAAAAAGCATGCACAAAAGTACTCACGCAAGAGTGCATTTGCAAAAAGAATTATGAAAGCACAAACTACAATCCTTGGAAATTAATACAAATCACAAACATGCACAAACACACTCGCTCAAATGGACATGCTCAAACGTACATGTAATAAAATATGCGCAAACGTGCATTCGCAACAACGTTTTTAAAAACACGAACTACAATACTAGGACTTTATTACGCATCAACAAACAACAACAACAACACTAGATAAAAAAGATAAAGTGGAGTGTAGAAATAAAACTCTACGTTTACGTTTACGTGGATTTTTTTTTGAATTAATTCATATTCATGTTTTAATTTGTGGATTTGGTCTCTTATAGGTACAAATAGAAAATTGGAGTCCAGGAAGCAAAAATGATCAAAGAGTAAGAAAAGAGTTGCAATTAAGAAAATAAATTCAAACTAGAAGAGAGAATCCATCAACATCTTTGGTAGTGTCCACGAAGTCGAGCATAACTTTCTTATCCGGACTTCAAATCAACTTGTTCTGGCGGCATTAGAAAGCTTTTTCAGCTGGCTACAATCCCCGTCTAACGGCAAAATTCCAAAATTGGATTCGAACATGGTCAATATTGGATTCAAATAGCGATCGTGAAAATACGTACTACAGTTCGAGGACATTAATGCACATCGAGAAACGTGCACAAAGACACTCGCTAAAAAAGATACGCACGTAAGTAAGAGTACAAAGCATGCATAAAAGTATTCACGCAAAAGTGCATTTGCAAAAAAGGATCATGAAAACACAAACTACAATCCTAGGACATTAATACAAATCAACAAACATGCACAAAAACACTCACGCAAATGGACATGCACAAACGTACATGTAAAAAAACATGCGCAAAAGTACATTTGCAACAACGTTCTTAAAAACACGAACTACAATACTAGGACTTTAATACGCATCAACAAACAATAGAAAAAGCAATAGATAAAAAAGATAAAATGGAGTGTAGAAATAAAACTCTACGTTTACGTTTACGTGGATTTTTTTTTGGATTAATTCATATTTCTGTTTTAATTGGTGGATGTTGTATCTTATAGGTACAAATCGAAAATTAGGTGTCCGGGAAGAAAAAATGATCAAAGAGTAAGAAACGAGTTGCAATTAGGAAAATAAAGTCAAATAAGAAGAGAGAATCCCTAAACATGTTTGGTAGTGTCCACGAAGTCGAGCATAACGTTCTCATTCGGATTCCAAATCAACTGGTTCCTGCGGCATTAGAAAGCTATTTCAGCTGGCTGTCTAACGGCAAAATTCCAAATTCGGACTCGAACATGGTCAAAATTTGATTCCAAAAGCGATCATGAAAATACGTACTACAGTTAGAGGACATGAATGCGCATCGAGAAACGTGCAAAATAACACTCGCTAGAAAAGTTAGGCACATAAGTAAGAGTACAAAAGCATGCACAAAAGTACTCACGCAAAAGTGCATTTGCAAAAATGATTATGAAAACACAAACTACAATCCTAGGAAATTAATTAAAATCACAAACATGCACAAACACACTCACTCAAATGGACATGCGCAAACGTACATGTAAAAAAATATGCGGAAATGTGCATTCGCAACAACATTCTTAAAAACACGAACTACAATACTTGGACTTTATTACGCATCAACAAACAACAGCAAAAACACTAGATAAAAAAGATACAGTGGAGTGTAGAAATTAAACTCTACGTTTCGTTGACATGGATTTTTTTTTTTTTTGGATAAATTCATGTTTCTGTTTTAATTGGTGGATGTGGTATCTTATTGGTACAAATAAAAAATTAGGTGCCCATGAAGTAAAAATGATCAAAGAGTAAGCAACGAGTTGCAATTAGGAAAATAAATTCAAATTAGAAGAGAGAATCCCTAACATCTTTGGTAGTGTCCACGAATTCGAGCATAACTTTCTCATTCGGACTACAAATAACCTGGTTCATGCGACATTAGAAAGCTATTTCAGCTGGCTACAATTCTCGTCTAACGGCAAAATTCCAAATTCGGACTCGGACATGGTCAAAATTGGATTCCAAAAGCGATCATGAAAATACGTACTACAGTTCGAGGACATGAATGCGCATCGAGAAACGTGCACAAAAACACTCGCAAGGAAAGTTACGCACATAAGTAAGAGTACAAAAGCATGCACAAAAGTACTCACGCAAAAGTGCATTTGCAAAAATGATTATGAAAACACAAACTACAATTCTAGGAAATTAATACAAATCACAAACATGCACAATCACACTCGCTTAAATGGACATGCACAAACGTACATGTAAAAAAATATGCACAAACGTGCATTCGCAACAATGTTCTTAAAAACACGAACTACAATACTTGGACTTTATTACGCATCAACAAACAACAGCAAAAACACTAGATAAAAAAGATACAGTGGAGTGTAGAAATAAAACTCTACGTTTCGTTTACGTGGATTTTTTTTTTTGTTGGATTAATTAATATTTCGGTTTTAATTGGTGGATGCGGTATCTTATAGGTACAAATCGAAAATAAGGTGTCCAGGAAGCAAAAATGATCAAAGAGTAAGAAACGAGTTGCAATTAGGAAAATAAATTCAAATTAGAAGGGAGAATCCCTCCACATCTTTGGTAGTGTCCACGAAGTCGAGCATAACTTTCTCATTCGGAGTCCAAATCAACTGGTTCCTGCGGCATTAGAAAGCTATTTCAGCTGGCTACAATTCCCGTCTAACGGCAAAATTCCAAATTCGGACTCGAACATGGTCAAAATTGGATTCCAAAAGCGATCATGAAAATACGTACTATAGTTAGAGGACATGAATGCGCATCGAGAAACGTGCACAAACACACTCGCTAGAAAAGATACACACGTAAGTAAGAGTACAAAAGCATGCACAAAAGTACTCACACAAGAGTGCATTTGCAAAAAGAATTATGAAAGCACAAACTACAATCCTAGGAAATTAATACAAATCACAAACATGCACAAACACACTCGCTCAAATGGTCATGCACAAACGTACATGTAAAAAAATATGCGCAAACGTACATGTAAAAAACTATGACGTTCTTAAAAACACGAACTAGAATACTAGGATTTTATTACGCATCAACAAACAACAGCAAAAACACTAGATAAAAAAGATACAGTGGCGTGTAGAAATAAAACTCTACGTTTACGTGGATTTTTTTTTTGGATTAATTCATATTTCTGTTTTAATTGGTGGATTTGGTATCTTATAGGTACAAATCGAAAATTGGAGTCCATGAAGGCAAAAATGATCAAAGAGTAAGAAAAGAGTTGCAATTAAGAAAATAAATTCAAATTAGAAGAGAGAATCCCTCAACATCTGTGGTAGGGTCCACGAATTCGAGCATAACTTTCTTATCCGGACTCCAAATCAACTGGTTCAAGCGGTATTGGAAAGCGTTTTCAGCTGGCTACAATTCCTGTCTAACAGCAAAATTCCAAAATCGGATTCGAACATGGTCAAAATTGGGTTCCAAAACCGATCATGAAAATACGTACTATAGTTCGAGGTCATGATGGCGCATCCAGAAACGTGCACAAAAACACTCGCTAGAAAAGTTACGCACATAAGTAAGAGTAGAAAAGCATGCACAAAAATACTCACGCAAAAGTGCATTCGCAAAAATGATTATGAAAACACAAACTACAATCCTAGGAAATTAATACAAATCACAAACATGCACAAACACACTCGCTCAAATGGACATACACAAACGTACATGTAAACAAATATGCGCAAACATGCATTTGCAACAACGTTCTTAAAAACACGAACTACAATTCTTGGACTTTATTACGCATCAACAAACAACAGCAAAAACACGAGATAAAAAAGATACAGTGGAGTGTAGAAATAAAACTCTACGTTTCGTTTACGTGGATTTTTTTTTTTTGGATTAATTCATATTTTGGTTTTAATTGGTGGATGTGGTATCTTATAGGTGCAAATCGAAAATTAGGTGTCCAGGAATTAAAAATGATCAAAGAGTACGAAACGAGTTGCAATTAGGAAAATAAATTTAAATTAGAAGAGAGAATCCCTCCACGTCTTTGGTAGTGTCCACGAAGTCGAGCATAACTTTCTCATTCGGACTCAAAATCAACTGGTTTCTGCGGCATTAAAAAGCTATTTCAGCTCGCTACAATTCCCGTCTAACGCCAAAATTCCATATTCGGACTCGAACATGGTCAAAATTGGATTCCAAACGCGATCATGAAAATACGTACTACAGTTAGAGGACATGAATGCGCATCGAGAAACGTGCACTAAAACACTCGCTAGAAAAGGTACGCACATAAGTAAGAGTACAAAACCATGCACAAAAGTACTCACGCGAAAGTGCATTTGCAAAAAGAATTATGAAAACACAAACTACAATCCTAGGAAATTAATACAAATCACAAACATGCACAAACACACTCGCTCAAATGGACATACACAAACGTACATGTAAAAAAATATGCGCAAACGTGAATTGGCAACAACGTTCTAAAAAACACGAACTACAATACTTGGACTTTATTACGCATCAACAAACAACAGCAAAAACACTAGATAAAAAAGATACAATGGAGTGTAGAAATAAAACTCTACGTTTCGTTTACGTGGTTTTTTTTTGGATTAATTCATATTTCAATTTTAATTGGTGGATGTGGTATATTATAGGTACAAATCGAAAATTAGGTGTCCAGGAAGCAAAAATGATCAAAGAGTAAGAAACGAGTTGCAATTAGGAAAATAAATTCAAATTAGAAGAGAGAATCCCTCCACGTCTTTGGTAGTGTCCACGAAGTGAAGCATAACATTCTCATTCGGAATCCAAATCAACTAGTTTCTGCGGCATTAGAAAGCTTATTTAGCTGGCTACAATTTCCGTCTAACGGCAAAATTCGAAATTCGGACTCGAACATGGTCAAAATTGGATTCCAAAAGCGATCATGAAAATACGTACTACAGTTAGAGGACATGAATGCGCATCGAGAAACATGCAGAAAAACACTCGCTTGAAAACATACACACATAAGTAAGTGTACAAAAGCATGCATAAAAGTACTCACGCAAAAGTGCATTTGCAAAAAGAATTATGAAAACACAAACTACAGTCCTAGGAAATTAATACAAATCACAAACATGCCCGTTTTTGCCCGTTTTTGACCTTTTTTGGCTCGTTTCGTCCTTGGAACTTCCAAATCGTCAAGTTTTACCTAAAATACAATAAACCACTCATTAAGCATCATGAAATCACTAAAAGTATACAAAAATCCTCGTAAGAAAGTATACATTGAGTGTAAAATATACACTCAACACACCCCCAAACTTGAACTTTTGCTTGTCCTCAAGCAAAAACTAACAACTATCAAAGGGACACTTTCAACAAATTCCTCTCATCACATAGATTAATGGTCAACTTTCATTTTTTTTAGAACTTGCAATTATCATGACAATTCTCAAAAATTTACAAGCTCGTAATTCAAAGATACGTATTCACTCACCATTGCTAAAAAACACAAACCATGCTATCGCTTCAAGTATCCCATATTTGTACATTAAAAATGGAGAAAATTTACACTTACATAATAATATTCTACTCCGAAGATTCACCAAATTTCTTTACTCGGCTAGTATCAAATAATTGAGCTATTGGGATCATTGGGACTTTTTGGCTTTCAAATGTTGGGCTTTTGGTACAAGGTAGAAAATATGGGTAAAAGTGGCTACTCTTCTCCTTTCATCTCACAATTAGTCACTAAGAGTTGCACTTGACGGAATTTTTAACTCTCGTTCTCGACTAGAGGTGTTTTCGCTAAGATTTAGCTTTTGGAATTATTGCTTCACCTCGATGGACTTATAACCTAACTCGATTTTGTTAATAGTTCAAAAGTCTCCACTTTTGCTCTTAACATGATGGTTCGAGTATTTACTTCAGAATCCATCTCAAGTCCTTTCTTCCCCTTCTATCTCACTTTCTTTTTCTTCTTCTTTTTTTTTTTTTTTTTTTTTTGAGGAAGAAGAAAAACGTAGCAATTTTTTTTTTCAACCAAGCTCCAAGGGAAAATTTATCAAGGAATCACCATCTAATCTACCCACTTTATTTCGGCTAAAAGAAAGAACACCATTTCTCCAAGGCTCAATCAAGGTTCGAATGATAAAAATTTAAAGGTAGGCTTGAAAGGCTCAAACGGTTCAAAGATGGCCCAAATCACTTCCCAAATTGCTCAACAATTTAATATTTCACTTTGTAAATTCAGAAGGCAAGTTCGAAAACCGAATAGCATATGATATAGCATAAATTAATTCCACGTTTTAAAACACCAAACTTTCAACCAAAGCAAGGCATAATTCGTGATTCCTAACAATGACTCCTTCCTACGACACTTTGAATCAAAAGCTCACCAAAACTCAATCACAATCAAGATAAAGCAAGCAATTTCATCATTAAACATCAACCATCTTTCATCATCATGATTCATTGAAGCATTTATCTCAACACAATTTTTTTTTTCGAAAGCAATAAATAAACCAAAACAACTAAACATAAAAAAAAATTCTAAGGCATGCAACTAAAAAATTAAAACACATAAAAGCAAGTAATTATCCGCCACAAACTTAAAATTTACATTGCCCTCAATGTAATTAGCACGAAGTTCAAGGATAGAAAACACCTGACTAGTCGACATGGCCATCTCTGAGCTGTTGAAATTTTCGCCTTCTATTGTGCTTCTATCCATCTGGCACGGCCGTGTCAGATTTTGAACTGTTTTCCGCACGGCCGTGCGAATTGCCAAAATTGGGGAGTAGCTTCCCAGATTTTCCGGACGGTCGTATGATCTTTTGCCTTGTTTTGGGACGGCTGTATGTGCTCCAGAGCTGCAATTTTTTGTCCTAAAAATTAAAACATGTTTAAATTGTTAGCTTGCATGCTTATAAAATAAATAAATAAAATAAAACAAGAAAAAGAAATAAAAAAAAAACAAAAATCTCGGGTTGCCTCCCGAGAAGCGCTAAGTTTACAGTCTTCAGCCAGACTTTGTTCCTGCTCCTCAATTCCTTAGCTTTTGAACCCATCTCCTTACTTCCTTTTGGAGAAAGTCTTGAATAAATGGGTTGATCCGATTTTTCTTTCGAATGGTTCGCTTAGGAATGCCCTTGAATTTATTCTTCTTGATGTCATGAGGCTTGCCAGCATCGTCTTTTATCACGGTGTTTTGAGTAGGTGTTGTAACCAACTCAATCTTTTTCTTTTGTTCTCCTACATGCACATTAGTATCCACAAAAAAATTTAAATCATGTAATTTAACAGGAAAAAGTTTAGAATCACTTACCTCATCGAGAAGATAACATCCATTAGCCGTAGTAGGCTTTTCATCCACCCGGTACACCTTGAAGATCACTGTTTCTTCCCCCACACTCATTCTAATTACCTCTCTCTTTCCTACATCAATAATTGACCTACTGGTTGCTAAGAAGGGGCGTCCTAAGATAAGGGGAATATTTTCATCTTCCTCTATGTCTAGTACTAGAAAATCGGCCGGGAGTATAAACTTATCTACCTTAACCAATACATCATCCACTATACCTAAAGGGTGAGTAAAAGATCTATCGGCTAGCTGCAAGGTCACGGAAGTGGGCTTAATTTCTCCTAAATTCAATTTCTCATAAATTGATAAAGGCATTAAATTTACGCTCGCCCCTTGATCACACAAAGCAAGCCCAAAATACCTAGTACCTATTGTGCATGGAATGGTACAACTGCCCGGATCTCTAAGATTCGGTGGAATTTTATTTGAAAGGATAGCACTACTTTGCTCATTTAGGTCTACAATTGCTGCACATTCCGGAAGCCTCATCTTCTTCGATAAAAGTTCCTTTATAAACTTAACCCAATTTGGCATATGCTTTAGTGCCTCAACAAAAGGAGTATTAACATGCAACTTTTTAGGATAATCAAAAAATAACTGAAATTGCATATCAAGCTTAGAGTTTGGAAAACGTTGAGGGAAGGGTACCTTGGGAGTAGGTTCACTTACTAAGATGTTTGTGTTGCTTGGCCCGACTGTTAAGTGTATATTTTTACACTTTATCGTACCTTTTTATTTGAGCTTTTGGTGTGTTTTAACGATAATTGGTGCTTAAAAAGTTGATTTATTGTATTTTAGGTACAAATTGAGGAATTGGAAAAGTATGGGGTCAAAACTGCAATTGTGGAGAAAATATGGGTCAAAAGTGAAAAAATCAAAATTGTGAAGATTTAAAGCTCGGACCCTGTCCGAGTTTTAGTTCAAATTGTGGGACCCCCGTCCGAGACCCCGAAGCTGCGCAGTAAAGGAATTCTAATTGCACAAGGAAACTGCCTTCTTCCCCAAGTTTTTCACCCTATATAAGACCAACCCAAGCACACAATTGGTGTAACACCCCACGTTTTCAAAACACGATAATTTCTAAATCATAAATCTCTAGTCACGTAAATACTAAATTTTGCTAATAATAGGGCTATACGTGAATTATTATGTGCCGAATTATTAGATATCGAATTTTGTACGTGACATTATGTGCCTATGTGTTTACGGGTAAATTATACATGCATGCTAGGACTTAGCATAATTATCATAATACATAATATATATGTATGTATATGTGCCGTATATGTGTGTGTATTTTAGGGGAGGATTATTTAATAATTATAAAATAAATACATGATAATCCTAAGCCTAGCCTAACCCCTATTAAAACCAATCCTACACTCCATCTCAAGCATGCCTATTTAGAAGGCCAAGAGTCCCTTCTCCCCCCCTCATTTCGGCTGCACCAAACCCCTCTCTCTCTCCCTTGTTCTTTCCTTCTTTAAACCACCGAAACCACCATTGTCATCAGCTCCACCAAGCTCGAACCACCCCCAAATCAGCAAGATATTTCTCAAGCCAACAATGAGAATTCCCTATCTCACCCTTGCCCTTGAATACTCCAAGAACACTATAAATACATGGTGCCCCTTCACTAGTGAAAACACTTCTCACCTTGAAATTTATACCGTGTCCTTCCATATCAAAGTAGCTTGGTTTAATCTCAATGCTTGAAGAGGTAACAGCTGCCATTCGAAGTCTCAAACTCTTCCTTCTTCTTCGTTCATTTTCTTCCTCTAACTCTCGGTTTTTCTTTGAAGGTTCCCTAGAAACTTCCCCTTTTCAGCTAGCTTTTATTCCTTTCTATTTTTTAGGTAAGGAATCGAAATCCTTGCTGCAAATGGAGGTATCAAAGTATCAAGAACAAAAATTTCGAAATTAATTAAAAAAACACCCCTAATTCTTGTTTTATGTTTTTCTTGCATTTAATGGTTCCTTTTTTGTTAGTTCATATGATTTATGTTATTGCATGTATGATCAGAGGTCTTAAATGGTAGATTTGAGTTAATGGCTTTCAAGAAATTTCAGTTAATTCGGAAATGGTGAAGAAAATTTAATTTGGGAAAAGTTTTGTGGTTGCATGTATAAATCTGCATTCTGTTGGGCCAGATCTGTAATTTGTGAGAAGTCAGACTCATATGAGTTTTCAAAACTGGTTTTTAGCATTTATTGAACGGATATTCCAGATTTAAGAAAGTTTTGCAAGAAAAAGTAATTTTTGAAACTACTAGTGGTCTTGCATGTATGGATCTAAAGGTTTTGGGGTGAAAAATGGAATTTTCTAAGTTGTTGCATAAATCAAGTTTTTTTTTTAGTTTCATTTTATGCATATATTGAACAAAGATTTCGGTTTTGGGGGTTGTTTATGAAGAAATGGATTTTGAAATTCTAGTATGGATGCATGTGTAATCCGAAAGATTTTTGGGGCAAATCTGCAATTTTTGAGAAATAAAATTTTAGTGGTTTTCCAAATCTGTTTTTCAGCACTTAGTGAAAGACAATTTCAGTTTCTAAGAAGTTTTGTAAGAAAAAGGATTTTTGGGAATTTCTAAGGGTCATGCATGTATAGATCTAGAGAGTCTAGGGTGAAAAATGTAAATTTCGAAAAATCTGCATAAATAAACTTCTAACTGTATTTTTCTGCATTTATTGAAACTTAAGATGGATTAAGGGTTGAATTCATGAATATCTGAATTAGGAACATTTAGCTTAATTGCATGTGTGAGTTTTGAAACTTTCGGGGTCAAAACTGTAATTTCCAGAAATTTAGGGATATTGTGCTGAATACCCGAACTCTTTTAAGTTGATGTGTTTTTCTTGATCCTAAATTAATTAGCAAAGAAAATTTGGGATTTAGTAGCTTAAGGAAAATATAGGAATTAAATGGATCTTTACTAGTCTTGTTTAGAATTTTGGTTATATATGGGTAAACATTCATGAATGCATAATTCGATGTGTGATGATGGTAAATTCTTGTGTGTTATGTGGTTGTTTGTCACTTGATTGATATTTGTGATGTCTTGTGGTGTTTTAAATTTCTTATGGGTTGATGTGGAATATTGATACCTTTATGTACTCAACCGAAATTCTAAATACTTCGGCCGTGCCATTTTGTAATTAAATAAAATAAATTGGGGAGATTAATGAAATACTTAGAAAGGATGAGAAAGGATACGGGGGGCCGGTATTCCAACCATAGATACTACAGTTGGGTGGTTTGATTCCACCGAAAACGGGCTCAGAATAATCTTCTTATTTTCTAAGTAAAGGAGTTAATTTCTCATCGGATCCGATAAACTGAAAAAGCTTTCTTACGTACACGAATTTTGAATGCTAGAAATATGCGTTATATTTAACTTCATTTCATTTGTGTGGCTATATATATATATATATATATATATATATATATATATATATATATATATATATATATATATATATATATATATATAATATATGTAGTACGACTATATTTTTTAAAGTCTCGGTATCTTTCGAGATCCTTACTGAGCTTTGTTAGCTCATATAGATATTCTCCATTTGCAGGTATTAGTACTACTCACTCCACCGGATTGGACTAGTCGACGGTTCGAGAAGCCGACTCCGGGTTTTTGGCTCGTATGGAGGATCTACTTATAATGCTAGTAGTGTTGTCTTTTGTGTATATTGTCCTTAGGACAATTACTATTTCCGTAGTAGCTCATGTGTATTATTATCCGTGGTAAAGGAGGCAAATTCCTCCGAACATGGGCCCCTTTTTGTTAAACTATGGTCCATTTATGTAGAATGAACATGTTGTTTTGATTACGGACTCTAAACCCTTTTATTACTATGTTTTATCAAGGTGACACCACTTTTAGTCTATATTAGGGATTAATCGAGTAGTTTAGATATATGTTCCTCCATCCCACTAAATCATTCGCCGAAAATTCTTTCGAAGTCAACCCCGTCTTTAAGTCTTAGGTAATGTGAAATATATCGGATCGCTAATCCTTGGAGTCTACCCATATATCTCAACACTTATATAACACCTTTAAAGCTTCCGTGCATGGCAAACCCTCTCGGTTTGCTATACGATTTCTAAGGGGTGTCACAATTGGGGATCTTTTTACGCAATTTCAAGAGCAACAAAGCAATAACGAAGACGAAGAATTCGAAGACTCTAAGCATAGATTTATCGTTTATGACTTATTTTATTTGTGTTTTTCCTTTAATCATGAGTAGCTAATTTTCTTATTTCTAGGATTTTATTTGGAACCCTATGTGGGATTTATGAACCCTTTTCTATGATTTTATGCAAGTTTTAATTCCGGATTATTTCTTCTACTTGTTTTATTAAGTTCATGAAACTGGCCACTTTATGCGCTTTTATGTTATTGTTAATCGCATGAATCGGAAGATCGGGTTAATAATTAGAACTGTGGTAGAAGAGCCTTTGTGGTATTAACATAGGAATATAGTTAATCTCTTAGGTAGCCATTATTGAGATTTGTGCTTAATGTTGTGTTCTAGAATTAATTGCATAGGAATATAGTAATTGAATCTAGAGTATTAGAATCGTAATACACGTGGAGTATTAGAATTAATTGCATAGGAATATAGTTATGATTATTTTAGCATCTCGGGTTAATAATCCGGGCTAATTGCTTGCATAATTGAAGGAATTGGGGGAAATAATAATCACATAGGGGGAAGAATAAAATCCTAGGCTTATTTACTCTGATTAAACCTTCGTTTGTAATTGCTTTCGTGCTATTGTCTTTTTTATTTGCTTTTAAATTTATTTTAATTTAGTTAATTCTCTCTAAAGTCGACTGAGTAGGGGCTTGATAATAATTGGTAGAATTTAGCGTCTAGGATTAGATAATTAAATATTCCCTGTGGGTTCGATATCCGGACTTTTAGTCCACTATATTACTTGTACGATACGTGCACTTGCGTGTAGGTTTTCGGCCAACAAGTTTTTTGGCGCCGTTGCTGGGGAATATTTTAATTATTTATTTTATTCTAGCTCTAGATTTGAACAATTTTCACGATTCACCCATTTAATTTTTGTTTTATTTTATTTTTCTTTTTAGGTACTGTGTATGCGCAGGAGACTCGATCTTGCTAGAGAACCGTTTGATCCCGAAATTGAACGTACTTTTCGAGCCGCTAGGAGACTTCAACGCGAAAATAATATAATGGAGGACGAAGAACGCAGGGCAGCAGGTAATTTACTCGGGGCGAACGGAAACCAAGTCCAAGACCCACCCCCTCAACTTCCAGTACAGCCAGCAGCTAGGCCACGGGCACTTCAAGATTACATAATCCCGACTCATGACGGATTCCGCCCAAGCATCCAATATCCACCTATCGAGGCGCACAATTTTGAGATCAAGCAAGGCCTATTGACGATGCTCCAAAATAACGGGCTATTTAGTGGATTGGCGGGTGAAGATCTCCATCTTCACATTGTCAATTTTCTAGATACCTGTAATTCCAACCGTCAAAACGGCGTTTCCCAAGAGGCGCTTCAATTAATTCTCTTCAAGCACTCCTTACAAGGAAGAGCTCGCCAGTGGTTGATGTCCCAAGCCCCCCACTCTATCTCGTCGTGGTCTCAACTCCTCAACCTTTTCATGAAAGTTTACTGCTCACCCGAGAAGGACGAGAGAATCCGACGAGAAATTCATAATTTTTTCCAAGAGCAAGGCGAGCAATAATACGAGGCATGGGAGAGATTTAAAACTCTTTTGCGGCAGTGTCCAACACATGGAGTCGAACAATGGCGGCAAATCCACATCTTCTACCAAGGGATCAACGAGAATGCACGAACCGTTTTGGATGCCTCAAATTGAGGTAATTTTATGACTCAATCGATACCGGATGCATTTATCATGTTGGAAAAAATTGCAAATAATCGGTTTGCCAAGTCAAGCAAGAGGACGGTTAGTGGAGCCAAGAAAATTCCCGGAGTGTTAGAGTTAGATGCAATTACGGCCCTTCAAGCTCAAGTGACCCAAATTGCTCAACAAAATCAACTCCTTCTGCAGCACATCAAAGCAAGTCCACCACAACAAGTCCAAGAAATCGATTATCCATGTTGTGAAATTTGCGGTGGAAATCATTACACGCTCCCATGCCAACAAGATGTGGAGTCGCTCAACTACGTCAACAATGCGCCTTCCGAATTCCAAAATCAAGGGTGGAGATCGCAAGGGCAATATGGAGGAAATCAACAAGGCCAAGGATATCAAAGACCTCAAGGCCAATTCCGAAATCAAGCCCCTCCTCAACAAAGCTATCAAGGCAACAATCCACCGGCCCAAAAATCAAACACGGAGGAGATATTGGCCCAATTCATAACCGCTACCCAAGCCTCGTTGCGAAATTTGGAGAATCAAGTCGCTCAATTAGCTTTGAATCAAGAGAAACGTCCGCAAGGAGCATTGCCATCGAATACGGAAGATCCTCGAAAGCAAAAGTTCGAGACGTGCCAAGCTATCGATTTCAAGATCGAGAAAATAGAAGAAATTCAAGTCAAGCCGCAAGTCACTGTAGCCGAATGGGTCGAGCCAATCCCATATCCACAAAGATTGCTAACGAAAAAGATCGAGGTTGAGACGTGCCAAGTAGTCACCTTGAAGAATGGTAAGA
Source organism: Erythranthe guttata (assembly GCF_000504015.1). The sequence goes on from NW_012193202.1 coordinate 264,278, forward strand.
AATTGGAGGAAGCCCCACGAAAAGAGAAGAGAAACACGGTAATTGAGAAGCCGAAAGTAAATGAGGAAAAATAATCAACTCATGAAGAGACACCGTCAACGGTGCCTTCACAAGTCCCTCCAATTCCTTATCCTCAGAAGTTTATAAAGAAGAAGCTCGATGCCGAATATCAAAGATTTTTGGACAAGTTGAAGGAAATTCGCATAAATATTCCTTTCATTGAAGCACTTCAAAAGATGCCAAAGTGGGTGAAATTCCTCAAGGACCTAGTGAAGAAAAGTAAGAAATTGCAAGGGAACGAGATGATCCAACTCACGGAGCAAATTAGTGCAATTCTTACTCAGCCCCTTCCACAAAAACTCGGCGATCCAGGTAAGTTTACTATTCCTTGTACTATAGGAGGTAAAAATTTTAGATTGCTCATTGATTTAGGCGCTGGCATTAATCTTATGCCTTATTCTACTTTTAAAAATCATGGGTTAGGAGAAATTGAACCGACGGCTATAACTCTTCAATTAGCCGATAGATCTTTAGTTTACCCAAAAGGTATTTTAGAGAATGTGCTAGTGAAAGTTAATAAATTTATCTTCCCTGTTGATTTCGTTATACTAGATATAGATGAGGAGAGGGATACCGTTTTTAGACACGTCGAAAACTCTTATTGATTGTGCTAGTGGTGATCTCACAATGACTGTGCATGATCAAACAATCAAATTCAATGTTTTTAGTGCTAATAAAAATCCATGTGATAATAATTATTGTTTTGCTATTGAGCTTATGGATTTTACAAATAATAAAAAAGTTGATGTTTTGAATTTGGACGATCGGAAAGCATCTTTGAGTGCAGGAGATGATGGCAGAAACGGGAATCGGAAGGAGCAAGTTTACTTTGTGGACTCAATTTCAACTCTTCCGAGAGAAAGGCATAAGATTTGGGGACTTAACGACGATGAGAGTGCAAGGAAGATGTTTCCACCTAAAGACTCGAGCAAGCCACGAGAGAAGGATGAGTCAAGCTATTGTGTTCGTAAGGAGAAAGTCAAAAGGAAATTGCACAAATGACAATTGGTGTTATTGTGCAAATCACAGCTGTGATTATTCCCAAGGAAGCGCAAATCAAATTGGTCGGTACCATTTATTGTCCAAGAGATTCTTCCTCACGAAATGGTCAAAATAAAGGAGCGAGATTCAAACCATACGTTCAACGTGAAGCGGAGCCGGCTCAAACTATATTGGGAAGCGAGTGAAGATTGCCAAGTGACTTCGGTCACTTTTGCTTGAAATTAAAGAAGCAACGTCCGGCTGAAGACTTTAAACTTAGCGCTTCTCGGGAGGCAACCCGAGCTTTATTGTTTTTCGTAGTTTTCTTTAATTTTTCGTTTCGTTGTTATTGTTATAGGCATGCATTCTAATTAACTTATTAGAATTTTAATTTTCAGGGTCGAAAACATGGTCAGGGAGTCCAGACGGCTGTGCGAAATCGCAAGCAAAATCCCAGACGGCCGTCTGGGAAACAGAAGGCAAGTTCCACCAGCACAGCATGTGGGACGGCCGTCCCAAAACATGCCTATTTTGTGGGACGGCCGTCCCAAAACCAGGAAGAAAAAAAATCGAACGGCCGTCCGAAAATCAGCACAAAACACGGGACGGCCGTCCGACGATTTTTAGGGTGGTTTAACTTTAAAAAATTAGATTTTCTCCCCAATTATTTCCTAAACCCTCATCTTTCCTTCTCTCAAACTCCCACACACAAATGGAGGCTAGAGAATCGAACCAAATTCTCCAAAATCTACTCTTTCAAGGCACGCCCACAAGGTGTTCGACAATTTGCTCCAACCAAATTTTGAGTTCGATTGTCAACCAATTCTCACCGAATCTATTCCAACCTCTCTCCCAACTATGTCATCCAATAAATGAGGCCGCACGAGCGAAGCATAATCTTCCAAAGGGAAGGGAAAGGGAAAGAAAAGTGCCACCGCCCAATGAGGACGAGCGTGAGAGAGCTAGGGAGGAGCACCCCGATCACATAGACTCCGACTAAATCAGGTGTTTTCTATTCTTAAACTTTGTGCTAATTTCGTTGAGGGCAACGAAAATTTTAAGTTTGGGGGTGAAAAACATGTTTTTGTGCTTATTTGTTTTAGTTTGCATGCATTAGGTTTTATTCGTTTTTATTGCTTTTCTCGTTTTTCAGGCATATAAAAAAAAAAAATTGCTTGAGTCGAATGCATCGATGAATTATGATGATGAGAGATGATCAATGTTTGATGATGAGATTGCTTGTTTTGTGTGATAAGGATTAGATGTTTGTTTAGCTTTCGATTCAACGGAACTTAGAAGCGAATTATTGCTAGGAATCACACTTTGTGCATTGCTTTGGTTGAATGTTTTGTATTTTGAATTTGGAATTAATTTGTGCTAGATCATGCTATGTTCGGTTTTAAGACTCACCTTAGGAAATTTATGATACGAAGTATTGAGTAGTGAGTGATTTGGGATATGATTTGGGCCTTCTTTGAACCGTTTGAGCCTTTCAAGCCGACCTTTTTATCGAAATTATCCTTAGAACCTTGATTTGAGCCTCGGAGAAAAGGTGTTCTTTCTTTTAGCCAATGTGTATAAGGTAGAAAAGTGGAGATTTTTGAAAAATTGCCCCTTGGAGTTCGATCGAAATTTTTTATGAGATCTATCTTCTTCTTAAAAAAAAATAAAAAAAATAAAAAAAAGACGAAGAAGTATATAGGCTTCTATTTATATTTATAAAAGAAAAGAAAACAAAAGAAAAAAAAAAGAAAAAAACGAAAAAAAAAAGAGAAGAAGAAGAAGAGACTAGAAGGGAGAAGTAAGGACTAGTTGTTGAATTGTTTTGAAAGCTCGATCAATTGTCTTAAGAGCAAAAGTGGAGACTTCTGAACTCTTAAGAATCGAGTTTATTAAAGTCCTTAGAGGTGAATTCATTGTTACAAACGCCTATCTTTCAAATTTTGGCGTAATCACCTCAATTCAAGAAGAATAGCCACATATACCCATACTTCCTACCTCAAACCAAAGAGCCTAACAATTGAAAGCCACAAAGCCCCAATGATCCCAATAGCTTAATGTTCGATATTAGTAGAGTAGAATAATTTGGTGAGTATTTGGAGTCAAACATATGCATGTAAGTATAAATTCTTTCTATTTTTTATTTGCAAATATTGGATGCTTGAAGCAATTGTATGATTTGTGGTTTTTGGTAACGGTGAGTGACTAAGTGCTTTTGAATTTTGAGCTTGCGAATGCCTAAGAATTGTCATTATAATTACAAGTTCTGAAAACGTGAAGTTGATCATTGATCTATGTAATGAGATGTAGTAGTTGAGTTATTTGCTTATTGGTAGATTTTGCTTGAGGACAAGCAAAAGTTCAAGTTTGGGGGTGTGTTAAGTGTATATTTTTACACTTTATTGTACCTTTTTATTTGAGCTTTTGGCGTGTTTTAACGATAATTGGTGCTTAAAATGTTGATTTATTGTATTTTAGGTACAAATTGAAGAATTGGAAAAGTATGGGGTCAAAATTGCAATTTTGGAGAAAATATGGGTCAAAAGTGAAAAAATCAAAATTCTGAAGATTTAAAGCTCGGACCCCCGTCCGAGTTTTAGTTCAAATTGTAGGACCCCCATCCGAGACCCCGAAGCTGCGCAGTAAAGGAATTTTAATTGCACAAGGAAACTGCCTTCTTCCCCAAGTTCTTCACCCTATATAAGTCCAACCCAAGCACACAATTGGGGATCTTTTTACGCAATTTCAAGAGCAACAAAGCAATAACGAAGACGAAGAATTCGAAGACTCTAAGCATAGATTTATCGTTTATGACTTATTTTATTTGTGTTTTTCCTTTAATCATGAGTAGCTAATTTTCTTATTTCTAGGATTTTATTTGGAACCCTATGTGGGATTTAGGAACCATTTTCTATGATTTTATGCAAGTTTTAATTCCGGCTTATTTCTTCTACTTGTTTTATTAAGTTCATGAAACTGGCCACTTTATGCGCTTTTATGTTATTGTTAATCGCATGAATCGGAAGATCGGGTTAATAATTAGAATTGTGGTAGAAGAGCCTTTGTGGTATTAACATAGGAATATAGTTAATCTCTTAGGTAGCCATTATTGAGATTTGTGCTTAATGTTGTGTTCTAGAATTAATTGCATAAGAATATAGTAATTGAATCTAGAGTATTAGAATCGTAATACACGCGGAAGCGGGTTATGATTATTTTAGCATCTTAGGTTAATTGCTTGCATAATTGAAGGAATTGGGGGAAATAATAATCACATAGGGGGAAGAATAAAATTCTAGGCTGGTTTACTTTGATTAAACCTTCGTTTTTAATTGCTTTCGTGCTATTGTCTTTTTGATTTGCTTTTTAATTTATTTTAATTTAGTTAATTCTCTCTAAAGTCGACTGTGTATGGTGGGCTTGATAATAATTGGTAGAATTTAGCGTCTAGGATTAGATAATTAAATATTCCCTGTGGGTTCGATATCCGGACTTTGAGTCCACTATATTACTTGTATGATACGTGCACTTGCGTGTAGGTTTTCGGCAACACCGACCTCGGTTTTTTCCTTGGGCTCCTCTACAATAGGCGGTGGGGCAACGGACTTTTTAGGACCTTCCTCTAATTGCCTCCCATTTCGCAAACTTACTGCATTGCACTGCTCGATGTTGTTCTTCCGAGGATCTTCCGTATTCGACGGCAGTGCTCCCGATGGCCTCGCGTTTAGCTGGGTTGCAAGCTGACCCATCTGTGTTTCCGAATTTCAAATAGATGCTTGAGTTGATGTCATGAATTGTGTTAAAATGTTTGCGAGATCTCCACCTTGAGGGGGAGCTTGAGGCGGATTTTGGAATCCGAGAGCTGGCCTTTGTCCTTGCTGATTTCCTCCCCATCCAAAGTTGGGGTGATCTTTCCATCCCGGATTATAAGTGTTGGAGTATGGGTTCCTCTGTTGTCGATTGGTGTCATTCACGTAATTTAGAGACTCCGTTTCTTCTAAGCACCGGTCGGGACCTTGGACTGCATGAACTTGCTGAGTCTGCAATGCTGCTACTTGCTTTAATAGCTTTTCTAATTGGGCGGTGATTGCGGTGACCCCGTCTAACTCTAAAATTCCTCCCGTCTTATTGGATCTGCTATTTGACCGGTCCGATGCCAGCATGTATTTGTTCCTTGCGATCCGCTCCAAAAGTTCGTAAGCTTCGTCATATGTCAAGCTCATGTACAAACCGCCAGCTGCTGAATCGAGCACCGTTCTCGAATTATCTTGCAATCAATCATAAAATATTTGAAGTTGCCGCTACTCTTGAAGACCATGATTCGGGCATCTCCGAATAAGTTGTTTGAACCGCTCCCACGTCTCGAATAATGCTTCACCGGCTTCTTGTATGAAGTTTTGTATTTCTCTCCGGATTCTCTCAGTTTTTGTTGGGGAGTTATATGTGTTCATGAAGAGTTGTGCTAGCTGGGGCCAAGACGAGATGGAGTGCGGTGCACGAGTTTGCAAACCACTCTCGGGCTGCTCCTTGTAAAGAGTGCTTGAACAGGCGGAGTTGCAGTGCTTCAGGAGATACGCCGTTCATCTTATGCGAATCACACGTTTCGAGAAAATTGTCCAAGTGGAGATGCAGATCTTCATGAGCTAATACGCGGAACAACCCATTGTTTTGGAGCATAGTAAGGAGTCCCGCTCGAATTTCGAAATTATTGGCTTCAATGGGGGGCTGCTGGATGCTTGATTGAAACCCATTGAGTGTCGGAACGGTGTACTCATGCAATGCTCGTTGACGAGGTGGTGGATTAATGAGTTGTTGTTGCTCTTGCTCGTTGACGATATTTCCTGCCGCATTCGGTAGGCACCCTTGGTCATCGCCCCTACGATTATTCTCTTCCTCCATTGTTACGGGAACGTATTGCGCTAACAGTTGATTTCTCCTAGAGTGCCTAAACGTTCGCTCAATTTCGGGATCAAAAGGTAGCAAGCTTGTGTCGTGCTCTCTTCGCATAAAAAGTACCTAAAAAAAAATAATAAAGATAAAATTAGCAAAGAAAATAATTAAATAAAATAAATAAAACGGCTGAAGTAAGAAAAATTGCTCAATTTAATATTAGGATAAATAGATAATTTAGCCGTATTCCCCGGCAACGGCGCCAAAAACTTGTTGGGTGCTAAATACCTAACACGCAAGTGCACGTATCGCAACCAAGTAGTAAAAGTGGACTCGTGAGAGTCGGATGTCGATCCCACAGGGAATACTCAAATTATCTAATCCTAAGTACCAAATTCTAACAACTATGATTTTTATCCAGCCTACGCAAGTTTGTCAAATTAAATCAATTAAACAATTAAACTAATTGTGAAAGCAAATAAACACGAGAAAATATCACTAAAAAGGACCTAGGATTTTATCTCCCCCCATGCAAGAATTGCTCACCCAAATCCCCTCAATTATGAAATATATGATTCATGATTATTAACCCAAGAAACTAATTTACTCATAAACCGCTGCCGCGTGTATTATGAGTCTATTATTCGTAAATGGTTCACTATATGTCTATGCAAACAAATTATGAATAAAGCATTAACTAACAAGTTTCGTAATTGGCTACCTAAGGTGATATCTGTATGTCTACGACACCACATGCAATTGACACACTCATCCGTCTAATTACCAAAATAGCTCTCTCGAGTCAATCCCAATAATCACAGATAAAGCACATAAATTGATCAAGTTCATACACTAACAATCGTAACAAGTAGAAGAAATAATCATAAAATCATAATTGCATAATCTCAAGAAAACGGGTTCACCATCCCCACATAAGGTTCCAACAAAATTCTAGATTAAAAGCTTAGCTACTCGTAATTCTTATGATAAATAAAATAGAATTAATAAAAGAAATAAGAAAAACTATGCTTGAGTCTTCGTTGATCTTCGTTCTCTCGCTCCTCTCGCTCCAAGGTTGTTTCAAAAGTCCTTTAATTTGTGCTTGGTTTGCCCTTAAATAGATGTCCCAACTTGGTAGATGATTCTAGGTTTCCTTGTGTGATTAAAAGTCCAAAATTGTCTCCAGCATGTTTTGGCGCGGCCGCGCGAAAATCAGTCAAAATCTCACACGGCCGCACGAGAATCGCCGAAACCTTCTGCCCAACTTCTGCAGTTGGCACGGCCGTGCCAAAAATAGGCTAAATTTGGCACGGCCGCGCGGGCATTTGTCAGCCAATTTTCAGCATTTTTGTTTTCTTCCGTTTTTGCCCGTTTTTGACCTTTTTTGGCTCGTTTCGTCCTTGGAACTTCCAAATCGTCAATTTGTACCTAAAATACATTAAACCACTCATTAAGCATCATTAAATCAATAAAAGTATACAAAAATCCTCGTAAGAAAGTATACATTGAGTGTAAAATATACACTCAACAAAACAGAAACTACAATCCTAGGAAATTAATCCAACTCACAAACATGCCCAAACACACTCGCTCAAATGGAAATGCACAAACGTACATGTAAAAAAATATGCGCAAACGTGAATTCGCAACAACGTTCTTAAAAACACGAACTACAATACTAGGACTTTATTACGTATCAACAAACAACAGCAAAAACACTAGATAAAAAAGATACAGTGGAGTGTAGAAATAAAACTCTACGTTTACGTTTATGTGGATTTTTTTTTGGATTAATTCATAATTCTGTTTTAATTGGTGGATTTGTTATCTTATAGGTACAAATCGAAAATTGGAGTCCATGAAGCAAAAATGATCAAAGACTAAGAAAAGAGTTGCAATTAGGAAAATAAATTCAAATTAATAGAGAGAATCCCTCAACATCTTAGGTAGTGTCCACGAAGTCGAGCATAACTTTCTTATCCGGACTCCAAATAAACTGGTTCCGGCGGCATTGGAAAGCTTATTCAACTGGCTACATTTCATGTCTAACGGCAAAATTCCAAAATCGGACTCGAACATGGTCAAAATTGGATTCCAAAAGCGATCATGAAAATACGTACTACAGTTCGAGGGCATGAATGCGCATCCAGAAACGTGCACAAAAACACTCGCTAAAAAAGATACGCGCATAAGTAAGAGTACAAACCATGCATAAAAGTACTCACGCAAAGGTGCATTCGCAAAAAGGATCATGAAAACACAAACTACAATCCTAGGACATTAATACAAATCAACAAACATGCACAAAAACACTCGCTCAAATGGACATGCACAAACGTACATGTAAAAAAACATGCGCAAAAGTGCATTCGCAACAACGTTCTTAAAAACACGAACTACAATACTAGGACTTTAATACGCATAAACAAACAACAGCAAAAGCAATAGATAAAAAAGATAAAGTGGAGTGTAGAAATAAAACTCTACGTTTACGTTTACGTGGATTTTATTTTGGATTAAATCATATTTCTGTTTTAATTGGTGGATTTGTTATCTTATAGGTACAAATCAAAAATTAGGTGTCCAGGAAGCTAAAATGATGGAAGAGTAAGAAAATAGTTGCAATTAGGAAAATCAAATCAAATTATAAGAGAGAATCCCTCAACATCTTTGGTAGTGTCCACGAAGTCGAGCATAACTTTCTCTTCCGGACTCCTAATAACCTGGTTCTGCAGCATTAGAAAGTTATTTCTGCTGGCTACAATTCTTGTCTAACGGCAAAATTCCAAATTCGGACTCGAACATGGTCAAAATAGGATTCCAAAAGCGATCATGAAAATACGTACTACAGTTCGAGGACATGAATGCGCATCGAGAAACGTGCACAAAAACACTCCCTAGAAAAGTTACGCACATAAGTAAGAGTACAAAAGCATGCACAAAAGTACTCATGCAAAAGTGCATTTGCAAAAATGATTATGAGAACACAAACTACAATCCTAGGAATTTAATACAAATCACAAACATGCACAAACACACTCGCTCAAACGGACATGCACAAACGTACATGTACAAAAATATGCGCAACCGGGCATTCGCAACAATGTTCTTAAATACACGAACTACAATACTTGGACTTTATTACGCATCACTTATCAACAGCAAAAACACTAGATAAAAAAGATACAGTGGAGTGTAGAAATAAAATTCTACGTTTCGTTTATGTGGATTTTTTTTGGATTAATTCATATTTCTATTTTAATTGGTGTATGTGGTATCTTATAAGTACAAATCGAAAATTAGGTGTCCAGGAAGCAAAAATGATCAAAGAGTAAGAAACGAGTTGCAATTAGGAAAATAAATTCAAATTTCAAGAGAGAATCCCTCAACATCTTTGGTAGTGTCCACGAAGTCGAGCATAACTTTATCATTCGGACTCCAAATCAACAAGTTCTTGCGGCATTAGAAAGCTATTTCAGCTGGCTAGGATTCCCGTCGAACGGCGAAATTCCAAATTCGCACTCGAACATGGTCAAAATTGGATTCCAAAAGCGCTCATGAAAATACGTACTACGGCTAGAGGACATGAATGCGTATCGAGGAACGTGCACAAAAACACTCGCTAGAAAAGTTACGCACATAAGTAAGAGTACAAAAGCATGCACAAAAGTACTCACGCAAAAGTGCATTTGCAAAAAGGATTATGAAAACACAAACTACAATTCTAGGAAATTAATATACAAATCACAAACATGCACAAACACACTCGCTCAAATGGACATGCACAAAAGTACATGCAAAAAATATGCGCAAACGTGCATTCGCAACAACGTTCTTAAAAACACGTACTACAATACTTGGACTTTATTACGCATCAACAAACAACCGCAAAAACAATAGATAAAAAAGATCAAGTGGAGTGTAGAAATAAAACTCTACATTTACGTTTACGTGAATTTTTTTATTAGAATAATATATATTTCTGTTTTAATTGGTGGATTTGGCATCTTATAGGTACAAATCGAAAATTAGATGTCCAGGAAGCTAAAATGATCAAAGAGTAAGAAAAGAGTTGCAATTAGGAAAATCAAATCAAATTAGAAGAGAGAATCCCTGAACATCTTTGGTAGTGTCCACGATATCGAGCATAACTTTCTCATCCGGACTCCAAATCAACTGGTTCCGGCGGCATAAGAAAGCTATTTCAGCTGGCTACAATTCATGAACAACGACAAAATTCCAAATTCGGACTCGAACATGGTCAAAATTGGATTCCAAAAGCGATCATGAAAATACGTACTACAGTTCGAGGACATGAATGCGCATCGAGAAACCTGCACAAAAACACTCGCTAAATAAGATACGCACATAAGTAAGAGTACAAAAGCATGCACAAAAGTACACACGCAAAAGTGCATTCGCAAAAAGGATCACGAAAACACAAACTACAATCCTAGGACATTAATACAAATCTACAAACATGGACAAAAACACTCGCTCAAATGGACATTCACAAACGTACATGTAAAAACTATGCGCAAAAGTGCATTCGCAACAACGTTCTTAAAAACACGAACTACAATACTAGGACTTTAATACGCATCAACAAACAACAGCAAAATCTCTAGATAAAAAAGATATAGTGGAGTGTAGAAATAAAACTCTTCGTTTCGTTTACGTGGATTATTTTTTGGATTAACTCATATTTCTGTCTTATTTGGTGGATGTGGTATCTTATAGGTACCAATCAAAAATTAGGTGTCTAGGAAGCAAAAATGATCAAAGAGTAAGAAACGAGTTGGAATTAGGAAAATAAATTCAAATTAGAAGAGAGAATCCCTCAACATCATTGGTAGTGTCCACGAAGTCGAGCATAACTTTCTCATTCGGACTCCAAATCAACTGGTTCCGGCGGCATTAGAAAGCTATTTTAGCTGGCTACAATTCCCGTCTAACGGCAAAATTCCAAATTCGGTTTCGAACATGGTCAAATATGGATTCCAAAAGCGATCATGAAAATACGGACTACTGTTCGAGGACATGAATGCGCATCGAGAAACGTGCACAAAAACACTCGCTAGAAAAGATACACACATAAGTAAGAGTACAAAAGCATGCACAAAAGTACACACGCAAAAGTGCATTCGCAAAAAGGATCACGAAGACACAAACTACAATCCTAGGACATTAATACAAATCTACAAACATACACAAAAACACTCGCTTAAATGGACATTCACAAACGTATATGTAAAAAAGTATGCGCAAAAGTGCGTTCGCAACAACGTTCTTAAAAACACGAACTACAATACTAGGACTTTAATACGCATCAACATAAAACATCAAAAACACTAGATAAAAAAGATACAGTGGAGTGTAGAAATAAAAATCTACATTTCATTTACGTGGATTATTTTTTGGATTAACTCATATTTATGTTTTAATTGTGGATGTGGTATCTTATGGGTACCAAACGAAAGTTAGGTGTCCAGGAAGCATAAATGATCAAAGAGTAAGAAACGAGTTGCAATTAGGAAATAAATTCAAATTAGAAGAGAGAATCCCTCAACTTATTTGGTAGTGTCCACGAAGTCGACCATAACTTTCCCATTCGGACTCCACATCAACTGGTTCCGGCGGCATTAGAAAGCTATTTCAGCAGGCTACAATTCCCGTCTAACGGCAAAATTCCAAATTCGGACTCGAACATGGTTAAAATTGGATTCCAAAAGCGATCATGAAAATACGTACTACAGTTAGAGGACATGAATGCGCATTGAGAAACGTGCACAAAAACATTGGCTTGAAAAGATACACGCATAAGTAAGAGTACAAAAGCAGGCACCAAAGTACTCATGCAAAAGTTCATTTGCAAAAAGGATTATAAAAACACAAACTACAATCCTAGGAAATTAATAAAAATCACAAACATGCACAAACACACTTACTCAAATGGAGCTGCACAAACGTACATGTAAATAAATATGCGCAAACTTGCATTCGCAACATTGTTCTTAAAAACACGAACTACAATACTAGGACTTTATTACGCATCAACAAACAACAGCAAAAACACTCGATAAAAAAGATACAGTTGAGTGTAGAAATAAAACTCTACGTTAACGTTTACGTGGATTTTTTTTAGACTAATTCATATTTCTGTTTTAATTGGTGGATTTTGTATCTTATAGGTTCCAATCGAAAATTAGGTGTCCAGGAATAAAAAATGATCAAAGAGTAAGAAAAGAGTTGCAATTAAGCAAATAAATTCAAATTACAAGAGAGAATCCCTCAACATCTTTGGTAGTGTCCACGAAATCGAGCATAACTTTCTCGATCGGACTCCAAATCAACTGGTTCATGCGGCATTAGAAAGCTATTTCGGCTGGCTACAAGTCCTGTCTAACGGCACAATTCCAAATTCGGACTCGAACATGGTCAAAATTGGATTCCAAAAGCGATCATGAAAATACGTACTACAGTTCGAGGACATGAATGCGCATCGAGAAACTTGCACAAAAACACTCGCTAAAAAAGATACGCACGTAAGTAAGAGTACAAAAGCATGCACAAAAGTACACACGCAAAAGTGCATTCGCAAAAAGGATCACGAAGACACAAACTACAATCCTAGGACATTAATACAAGTCTACAAACATACACAAAAACACTCGCTTAAATGGACATTCACAAACGTATATGTAAAAAAATATGCGCAAAAGTGCGTTCGCAACAACGTTCTTAAAAACACGAACTACAATACTAGGACTTTAATACGCATCAACATACAACATCAAAAACACTAGATAAAAAAGATACAGTGGAGTGTAGAAATAAAAATCTACATTTCATTTACGTGGATTATTTTTTGGATTAACTCATGTTTATGTTTTAATTGTGGATGTGGTATCTTATGGGTACCAAACGAAAGTTAGGTGTCCAGGAAGCACAAATGATCAAAGAGTAAGAAACGAGTTGCAATTAGGAAATAAATTCAAATTAGAAGAGAGAATCCCTCAACTTATTTGGTAGTGTCCACGAAGTCGACCATAACTTTCCCATTCGGACTCCACATCAACTAGTTTCGGCGGCATTAGAAAGCTATTTCAGCAGGCTACAATTCCCGTCTAACGGCAAAATTCCAAATTCGGACTCGAACATGGTTAAAATTGGATTCCAAAAGCGATCATGAAAATACGTACTACAGTTAGAGGACATGAATGCGCATTGAGAAACGTGCACAAAAACATTGGCTAGAAAAGATACACGCATAAGTAAGAGTACAAAAGCATGCACCAAAGTACTCATGCAAAAGTGCATTTGCAAAAATGATTATAAAAACACAAACTACAATCCTAGGAAATTAATAAAAATCACAAACATGCACAAACACACTTACTCAAATGGAGCTGCACAAACGTACATGTAAATAAATATGCGCAAACTTGCATTCGCAACATTGTTCTTAAAAACACGAACTACAATACTAGGACTTTATTACGCATCAACAAACAACAGCAAAAACACTCGATAAAAAAGATACAGTTGAGTGTAGAAATAAAACTCAACGTTAACGTTTACGTGGATTTTTTTTAGACTAATTCATATTTCTGTTTTAATTGGTGGATTTTGTATCTTATAGGTTCCAATCGAAAATTAGGTGTCCAGGAATAAAAAATGATCAAAGAGTAAGAAAAGAGTTGCAATTAAGCAAATAAATTCAAATTAGAAGAGAGAATCCCTCAACATCTTTGGTAGTGTCCACGAAGTCGAGCATAACTTTCTCATTCGGACTCCAAATCAATTGGTTCATGCGGCATTAGAAAGCTATTTCGGCTGGCTACACGTCTCGTCTAACGGCACAATTTCAAATTCGTACTCGAACATGGTCAAAATTGGATTCCAAAAGCGATCATGAAAATACGTACTACAGTTCGAGGACATGAATGCGCCTCGAGAAACTTGCACAAAAACACTCGCTAAAAAAGATACGCACGTAAGTAAGAGTACAAAAGCATGCACAAAAGTACACACGCAAAAGTGCATTCGCAAAAAGGATCACGAAAACACAAACTACAATCCTAGGACATTAATACAAATCTACAAACATGCACCAAAACACTCGCTCAAATGGACATTCACAAACGTACATGTAAAACAATATGCGCAAAAGTGCATTCGCAACAACGTTCTTAAAAACACGAACTACAATACTAGGAATTTAATACACATAAACAAACCACAGCAAAAACACTAGATAAAAAAGATACAGTGGAGTGTAAAAATAAAACTCTACGTTTCGTTTACGTGGATTATTTTTTGGATTAACTCATATTTCTGTTTTAATTGGTGGATGTGGTATCTTATGGGTACCAATCGCAAGTTAGGTGTCCATGAAGCATAAATGATCAAAGAGTGAGAAACGAGTTGCAATTAGGAAAATAAATTCAAATTAGAAGAGAGAATCCCTCAACATCTTTGGTAGTGTCCACGAAGTCGAGCATAACTTTGTCATGCGGACTCCAAATCAACTGGTTCCGACGGCATTAGAAATCTATTTCAGCTGGTTACAATTCCCGTCTAATGGCAAAATTCCAAATTCGGACTCGAACATGGTCAAAATTTGATTCCAAAAGCGATGATGAAAATACGTACTACAGTTCGAGGACATGAATGCGCATCGAGAAACGTGCACTAAAACACTCGCTATAAAAGATACACGCATAAGTAAGAGTACAAAAGCATGCACAAAAGTACTCACGCAAAAGTGCATTTGCAAAAAGGATTATGAAAACACAAACTACAATACTAGGAAATTAATACAAATCACGAACATGCACAGACACACTAGCTCAAATGGACCTGCACAAACGTACATGTAAGTAAATATGCGCAAACTTGCATTCACAACATTGTTCTTAAAAACACGAACTACAATACTAGGACTTTATTACGCATCAACAAACAACAGCAAAAACACTCGATAAAAAAGATACAGTTGAGTGTATAAATAAAACTATACGTTTACGTTTACGTGGTTTTTTTTTGGACTAATTCATATTTCTGTTTTAATTGGTGGATTTCGTATCTTATAGGTTCAAATCGAAAATTAGGTGTCCAAGAAGCAAAAATGATCAAAGAGTAAGAAAATAGTTGCAATTAAGAAAATAAATTCAAATTAGAAGAGAGAATCCCTCAACATCTTTGGTAGTGTCCACGAAGTCGAGCATAACTTTCTCATCCGGACTCCAAATCAACTGGTTCCGGCGGCATTAGAAAGTTGTTTTAGCTGGCTACATTTCCTGTCAAACAGCAAAATTCCAGATTCGGACTCGAACATGTGTTAGAGTAGGTGACTGTTGGGTGCTAAATACCAACACGCAAGTGTACGTATCGCAAACAAGTAATAAAGTGGACTCGTGAGAGTCGGATGTCGATCCCACAGGGAATACGCAAATTACCTAATCCTAAGTACCAAATTCTAACAATTATGATTTTTATCCAGCCTACGCAAGTTTGTCAAATTAAATCAATTAAACAACTAAACAAATTAAGAAAGCAAAAAAAATCACGGGAAAATATCAATTAAAACGGACCTAGGATTTTATCTTCCCCCTATGCAAGAATCGCTCACCCAAAACCCCTCAATTATGAAATATATGATTCATGATTATTAACCCGAGACACTAATTTACTCATAACCCGCTGTCGCGTGTATTATGAGTCTATTATTCATAAACGATTCACTATATGTCTATGCAAACCAATTATGAATAAAGCATTAACTAACAAGTCTCGTAAATGGCTACCTAAGGTGATATCTGTATGTCTACGACACCACATGCAATTGACACACTCATCCGGTGAAAACTACTCGAAGGCTCTTCTACTCACCGTCTAATTATCAAAATAGCTCTGTCGAGTCAATCCCAATAATCACAGATAAAGCACATAAATTGATCAAGTTCATGCACTAACAATCATATCAAGTAGAAGAAATAATCATAAAATCATAATTGCATAATCTCAAGAAAAAGGGTTCACAATCCCTACATAGGGTTCCAACAAAATCCTAGATTAAAAACTTAGCTACGCATGTTCGTTACGAAAAACATAATAAAAACATAAAAAGAATAGATTAAGAAAAGATAGATAAAAGAAGAATTGTGATGAAGAGTTGTCAATTCTCCGTCTTCGATTCTTCGTTCTCTCGCTCCTCTCGCTCCAAGGTTGTGTCAAAAGTCCTTTGATTCGTGCTTGGTTTGCTCTTAAATAGGTGCCCCAACTTGGTAGATGATTTTAGGTTTCCTTGTGTGAATAAAAGTCCAAAATTGTGTCCAACGTGATTTGGCACGGCCGCGCGAAAATCAGTGTAATTCTCGCACGGCCGTGCGAGAATCGCCGCACCTTCTGCCCAAATTCAGCATTTGGCACGGCCGTGCCAAAAATAGGCTAATTTTGGCACGGCCGTGTGGGCCTTTTTTCAGCCAATTTCAGCATATTTTTGATTATTTCACTTTTGGCCCATATTTTCTCCAAATTTGCAGTTTTGACCCCAAACTTTTCCAATTCTTCAATTTATACCTTAAACGCAATAAATCAACTTTTTAAGCACCAATTATCATTAAATCAAACCAAAAGCTCAAATAAAAAGATACGATAAAGTGTAAAAATATACACTTAACAGTGACCAACAAGCCAACTTGTGGCTGTGGTCTTTCGTATTTATTACTGTAATAAACGAACCTTTATTTGTATTAATGATAAAACATCTTGGCATTCTATATCTTTGTCCCTTTGTAACAAGCATAGATATAGTCCTTACAGTTATTACAAGTACTAGTAATTGATCGTTAGGATCGTGAGATATTTACTCAAGTATTATAACTGTTAAACGTGTTCCTAGTTGAAGGGTTACGCCACTAATGAGGATATCGGCCTTTCCCATTAAGACTAGCACTTAGTGTATGTGTACTGCATCTCATCAGTAAACGGTATTGTGATATCGGCATGCATAAGTGGGTGCTCGTAAGTTGACGAGTTCACTGAACTCCCTCATCCTAGAAATCTCTAAGTGGTTCCCAATAATCGAGTAGAGATATCTATGGTATAGTTGTACACCATTAGTCCTTATGACCTAGACATCACCGTGACTTCACTTGAGGACCAGCTGTATCGTGACCTGTCCCTGAGTTCCACCGAGGACCATCCCAAGGGCCATTGTTCGTGCAGTCCGAAATCTAGTGGGAGGTCTGTGCATTGTAGTCGGGGATTCGATCGCTAGAATAGTCTTGGATGTCCTGTGTGTTCTGAAAGTTTGTAATCATTCTAAGTCTCTAGCCAGAGCTGACTAAGTGATGATTAGAGAATTCGATTCTCTAAGTCATGCACGTGACGATTACAACACTTGGAACGATCGCACCGTCATCGAACATATAAAGAGGTCTCGATGAACCAATGCCTCTAGTTCGATCGGGACATATGAATCGAAGGGACCGTACTGTACGTTAACTATATCTGAAGGTTCTTGCAGGCACTTCATTTGTATCTAGGGAATCATGACGCGTAGTTGCTAGGCGCCAATCTTGATTCGTTGGGTGATTAAGGTGAAACGAGCTTCATCTTAATCGTAACTCTAAGGGACGAGTTTTGACCACAAAGAGTTGTGGGCCCACGGCTAGCTTACACCTAAACCATCGAGGGTCACACTGCTCGTGCACATGAGATCTTTGAATAAACGGTCAGAGATAAAATAGTTTATCTTTGCATGATTGGAAGTCAATATGATTGAGTCCAACATTCGTAATTTGGAATTATGAATGAGAATAAGAAAAGGAAAAGAATAGGCGAACGTATTAGTGAACTTTCTAAATCGGGAAGTTTCCAAATTTAGAAAGTGCACTGAACTAGGGTTTGCACTTTTGGAAAGTTGGAAAATGAGAGATGGCACTCGTAATGACGAGGAAGTTATAATGAATCCGAAAATGTAATCGTTGCAATTTTTCGGTCATTGAATTAAGAGAGACGAGCAAGTAAAGATACTAACGGACTTAAGCTGTTGGGCCCGGTCCAACTTAAGCCCGCTAGGGTTTTATGCAAGACATATAAATACTTGATTTATAGGTCTTGCACAACACACAACACATCCTAACCCTAGCAGCCGTCCACCTCTCTCTCGGCCTCTCTCTCCCACGGCCAACACCGCCGCCCACTCCGCCGTTTCGCCGGAATCGGCCGTTGATCGGCCGATTGGCTTGGTAGTCTCTTTCCTTCTCTTTTTCTTCCGTTTTTCTAACTATTACGTGTCTAGTGCCACATGTTTAGTAGATCGAAGTATACGAGGTGAAATCCAAGAGGAGGAAGATCGAAGATCGAGGAATCGAAGAGCAGCGCACGAGCCGAAGCCGCACGCTGCCCCACGCGCCGCCCCGGAAGACCGCGCGTGTACCTCACGCGCCGCCGTGGCCGATTCGCCGCTGCTGCCGCTGCACCGCTGCTGCCCCGATTGTACGGATTGGTTTCCGTAGCAATCTCGACTTGCTAAACGCTCCTACCTCACGCTTCAAGAGGTAAATACACGAAACCCTAGTTTCGATTCGTTTACGTTTAAACTATGAATTCATGTTTGCTATTGTATGATTTTATGTGATTATGTGTAATCGTTTCAATCTTTGCAAGCATGATTATTGGTTTAAACGCGAGCATGTTAATTGATTTAAATTCGGTTAAATTATTTAACATGTATGTTGTTTTTAATTTCGCTGGAAGCACAAAGGTACGCAATTAATTGATTTTAATTTGTCGGGCATGTACTTGTGTGCTTTAAAGTCGTTTAAATCACATTAAATTTTTGTTTTCCGCTGCGTATGTGTGCCCGAAACCCAACAACATGGTCAATGTTGGATTTCAAAAGCGATCATGAAAATATGTACTACAGATGGAGGACATGAATGCGCATCGAGAAACGTGCACAAAAACACTCGCTAGAAAAGATACGCACATAAGAGTACAAAAGCATGCACAAAAGTACACACGCAAAAGTGCATTTGCAAAAATGATTATGAAAACACAAACTACAATCCTAAGAAATTAATACAAATCACAAACATGCACAAACACACCTGCTCAAATGGACATGGACAAACGTACATGTAAAAAAATATGCGCAAACGTGCATTCGTAACAACGTTCTTAAAAACACGAACTACAATACTAGGACTTTATTACGCATCAACAAACAACAACAAAAACACTAGATAAAAAAGATATTGTGGAGTGTAGAAATAAAACTCTACGTTTCGTTTACGTGGATTTTTTTTTGGATTAACTCATATTTCTGTTTTAATTGGTGGATGTGGAATCTTACAGGTACAAATCAAATTAGGTGTCCAGGAAGCAAAAATGATAAAAGAGTAAGAAACGAGTTGCAATTAGGAAAATAAATTCAAATTAGAAGAGAGAATCCCTCAACATCTTTGGTAGTGTCCACGAAGTCGAGCATAACTTTCTCATTCGGACTCCAAATCAACTGGTTTTTGCGGCATTAGAAAGCTATTTCAGCTGGCTACAATTCCCGTCTAACGGCAAAATTCCAAATTCAGACTCGAACATGGTCAAACTTTTATTCCAAAAGCGATCACGAAAATACGTAATACAATTAATGGACATGAATGCGCATCGAGAAACGTGCACAAAAACACTCGCTAGAAAAGATACGCACATAAGTAAGAGTACAAAAGCATGCACCAAAGTACTCACGCAAAAGTGCATTTGCAATAATGATTATGAAAACACAAACTACAACCCTAGGAAATTAATACAAATCACAAACATGATACAAACCACGCCAACCATGTGACGAGACCCCATATTAATACTTCGGATATAAAATCCTGGACCGTCCAAAGAAGGAATCAAAGGTTGGAACCGCGACCCGTTGCCTATAAGGAGGCAAGAACCTTGGTATGTGAAGACGGCACAATCGATTGCGAAAGATCGATTGATAAGTCGGGGTGAACAAACGGAATTCACCGAAATGTTCGAACAGTTTTTAAAGAACCAAAGAGAATAAACTCCATTTAATCATCAAAATTCGTCCATTTAAATAAGCCAAATTTGCAGCCTATTTATAAGATCTAAAATGTAACGCCCCACAACCTAACAGCTGAATCCAATCGGATCACCACCATTAAGTTAGGGATGCTAACCTTTTATATATATACTTAATCATTATGGTTTTAATACAAAAATACGTTATATGCTTTGAAAAGAAATCAAACTTTGTACTTTCTCAAAATCTGTGCGTATATACATATATTGTTTACAAAATTACATTGTACAAAAACCATAATAGAGCGGCTAACAAAATGAAATCAGAGTTTCTAGCTCGGCTACAAAAATGGCGCGAAGCATGGCATATGAACAAATCTCTGACTGGCCGCTCTTGGCTAGGTCAACTTCTAATCATGTACATCATTACCTGCATCATAAGTACCTAATGAGCCAATGGCTCAGCAAGTTGAAACTGATATAATAGAAATATATCACATAACACATTATTCATTCAATATGTACAATATCACATATAACTTCATTTATGATCCTTTCTTTTGAAATCCTTCTCTTTATCGGGTACCCTTGAAGTGTGGTACTTGACTGATAGCAATAGACTTTGATTTTCGGAACCTGTTCATCATATTTGGCCAATAGATAATACGGGGGTTTCTATACCGGCCTTTCGACCTCAGGTATTAGCCGTATTTCATTTCTTTAATTGTGGGTTTTCCATACTGGTCTTACGACCTCAGGTATTTGCCACCATGTGTTGGGTCCGCCGGTTCCTCCCGCGTCCCTTGCCTACTCGACCATCAATCAAGTACCATACTCCCATTTTCAAAACATATTCTTTCATATCACTATGACTCATCAATCATTCAAACATCATAGAGAACACATAGCAAAAGTCACATTAAAACACACATAATTAGGTTCTTATGATGAGCAAATGAAAGCTTCAACTTACCTCAAGATCAATATGATGTATGAAGTGAAAGGATCAGTCTTAGATAGGGTGTGCTAGAAGCCTTGATTAGAGATGAATTCAAACTTCAAAACATAGGATTTTCAGCTAGAAAAGGTGCAGAACTTGTTCTAGCTCTACTTCTATGAGTTCTTAGGGTTTGATATTCTCTTATGTGAACATGGAAGTGAAGAAATAAGAAGAAAAGCTTAAGTGAATAGGTCTGGTCGTTTTTGGAAGAAGACAAGTGAAAATGAAGACCAAAACACAAAGTCTTCACTTATCTACCCATTCCCAACAAGGCCAAATGGAGGATGCTGATTGGAGGGCTTATATTTGCTGGATTCTTGTGGTTCCTCCACGTTTTTCTAGCTTGAGATAAGATATGGGCTGATGCTTACTCATTATAATCAAGTGTAAACACTTTGAGAATGGTCTTGTGCAACCTAGTCAACCAACCAATCAAATTGCACCCTTTTGCATACTTTTGGTTTTATTCTAATACGAGTTACTTCAAGTAGTTACATGTGTAATTAATCATATTAAAATGTAATTAAAATGCAGAAATGCAATTAAGACAAATATATCACTATTCAACACATTGATCCTTTCTTAACCGAGAAACTGAGCTTCTCACTACAATAAATCACTTAAGTTCATGTTAAATCATAAAGTAGAAGTTCAATAACATGTATCATGTATTAGCACATTTTAAGAAAAGTATTCGATCACGTATTAAAACACAATTAAGGCACATGTGTAGCAAGTAGTCGTGATCATGCATCATGAATAATGAATTATAACTATATGCATTGATGCAATATGCTTATTATTGGCCATGTAAGGATGATTGGGCATTACAATCCTTCCCTCCTTATAAAATTTCGCCCTCGAAATTTGACGTACCGAACAATTCTGGATATTTGCTATGCATTTCTTCCTCTCTTTCCCACGTGGCTTCTTCAATAGATTGATTTCTCCACAATACCTTAACTAATGGAATCTTTTTATTTCTCAGCTCCTTGACTTTTTGATCAATAATTTGAACTGGTTTCTCCTCATAAGACAAATCTTGAGAAAACTCCAACGGTTCATAACTCAACACATGAGAGGGATTTGAAATGTACTTCTTCAACATAGACACATGGAAAACATTATGAACACCAGATAATGAAGGAGGTAAGGCTACTCTATATGCTCTATCACCAACTCTTTCAAGGATTTCAAACGGACCAACATATCTCGGACTAAGTTTTCCTTTCTTTCCAAATCTCATGATGCCTTTCAATGGAGCCACTTTCAAGAATACATGATCGCCAACCGTAAACTCTAGATCTCTTCTTCGTTTATCTGCATAACTTTTCTGTCTACTTTGTGCCGTCTTCATTCTTTCCCGTATCTTCCGTACCGTATCGGCAGTATGTTGTACCATCTCTGGCCCAAGTAGACTTCTTTCGCCAACTTCATCCCAATGAACTGGAGATCTACATTTTCTCCCATATAGTGCTTCATAAGGTGCCATTCCAATTGTAGATTGATAACTGTTATTGTAAGTGAACTCTACCAATGGAAGCTTTTCATCCCAGCTCCCTTTCAAATCTAGAACACAAGCTCTTAACATATCCTCAAGTATTTGAATAACTCTCTCGGATTGTCCATCACTCTGTGGATGAAATGCTGTACTAAATGCAAGCTTCGTCCCCATGGCATTGTGCAAACTCTTCCAAAATGCAGAAGTAAACTTCGGATCTCTATCAGATACTATTGACACTGGCACTCCATGCAATCTAACAATCTCTTTAATATATTGTTGTGCATATTGCTCCATGTTGAATGTGGACTTCACTGGAAGAAAATGGGCTGATTTAGTTAGTCTATCAACAATCACCCATATTGAATTGTATCCCCTTTGTGTTCTAGGCATTCCAAGCACAAAATCCATTGTAATATGCTCCCATTTCCACTCTGGAATCAGTAAAGGTTTCAATAGTCCTGCTGGTCTTTGATGTTCCATTTTAACTTGTTGGCAAGTGAGGCATTCAGCCACAAACTTTGCTATATCTTTCTTCATGTTAGGCCACCAGTAGTGTAGTTGTAAGTCTTTGTACATTTTTGTGCTGCCCGGGTGCACTGAGTAAGGACTTCTGTGAGCTTCTTCCAAAATGTCGCCCTTTATGTTAGCATCAAAAGGAACACACAATCTGCCTTTATATCTAATTATTTCATCATTATCAATAGAGAAGTTCGGCCTCTTCTTAGCATCAATCATACTTCGCAACCTAGACAAATACTTATCCACTTTCTGAGCCTCTTTGATTCGGTCATGAAGTATGGGTTTTAATACTAAAGATGATAAAGAACTAACCGTCCCTTTAGGCACAATTTCAAGCTCTAATCTTTGTAAATCCAGTAGTATTGATTTCTGTATAACAAGGAAGGAAGACATAGCTTTTCTACTCAATGCATCTGCAACCACATTAGCTTTACCAGGATGATAGTTAATCACACAGTCATAATCCTTCACAAGTTCTAACCATCTCCGTTGTCTCATATTCAATTCTTTCTGAGTGAAGAAGTACTTCAAGCTCTTGTGATCCGTGTAAATCTCACATTTCTCACCATATAGGTAATGCCTCCAAATTTTCAAGGCAAACACCACGGCAGCAAGCTCTAAATCATGAGTTGGGTAATTCTTCTCATACTCCTTCAATTGTCTTGAAGCATAGGCGATAACATTCCCATGTTGCATCAATACAGCACCCAACCCATTTTTTGAAGCATCACTATACACTACGAATCCACCAGTTCCAGAAGGAATGACGAGAACAGGAGCTGTAGTCAATCTCCGTTTCAACTCTTGAAAGCTACTTTCACATGCATCAGTCCATACATACTTCACGTTCTTTCGTGTAAGCATTGTTAATGGAGTTGCTATCCTGGAAAACCCCTGAACAAATCTTCGATAATATCCTGCTAATCCTAAGAAACTTCTAACCTCTGATACAGTTGTTGGTGTTGGCCAATTTTTGACAGCTTCTATCTTACTCGGGTCGACCGAAATACCATTCTTGGACACGACATGCCCTAGGAATACAACTTGATCAAGCCAAAACTCGCACTTCTTAAATTTAGCATATAGTTGCCTTTCTTTCAATATTTGCAACACCACTCTCAAATGTTCTTTATGTTCGTCTCTATCATGGGAATAGATCAAGATATCATCAATGAACACAATCACAAATTTGTCGAGGAACTCCTTGAACACCCTATTCATCAAATCCATAAAAGCTGCGGGGGCATTTGTTAAGCCAAAGGGCATGACTAGAAATTCATAATGTCCGTACCTTGTTCTAAATGCAGTCTTTTGTATGTCAGCCTCCTTTATTTTCAATTGATGATACCCGGAGCGTAAATCGATCTTCGAAAATATAGATGCTCCTTGCAATTGATCAAACAAATCATCTATTCTCGGTAGTGGATACTTGTTCTTGATTGTAAGTTTGTTCAGTTCTCTATAATCGATGCATAAACGTAATGTACCATCTTTCTTTTTCACAAACAAAACCGGTGCTCCCCAAGGAGAATAACTCGGCCGAATAAGACCTTTATGCAACAAGTCTTGTAGTTGAATCTTCAACTCTTTTAGTTATGTTGGTGCCATTCTATATGGAGCTTTAGAAATAGGAGTACTTCCGGGCAATGTATCAATAACAAATTCAATTTCTCGATCCGGTGGCAGTCCTGGTAAGTCATCTGGAAATACCTCAAGAAATTGATCAACCACATGCACATCTTGGGGTTTCAATTGTGTTCCTACTGAAGTGTCCATAACATTAGCCAAGTATCCAACACAACCCTTACTCATCATCTTTTGAGCCTTCAATGCAGCTATAAATGGTATTGAAGATGAAAGTGAATGACCGCCGAACTCGAAATATTCTTCACCAGGTGGCTGGAAGATGACAACTTTCCGATTACAATTAATGGTTGCGTAATATTTTGTAAGCCAATCCATGCCCAAAATGGTCTCAAAATTTGCGACAGGTAAAACAACAAGATCCGCACAAAGTGTTCTACCACTTATCTGAATAGAACAATGTTTCAACATTTGGTTGGAATTCATCTCTTCCCCTGATGGAGTCGTCACACTGTACATCACATCCAACGTATCTGGTATAATGCCCAATCTCCTCACCAATGAATGTGATGCAAATGAATGAGTAGATCCTGAGTCTATTAATGCAAGTGCTGGAGTTCCTAAAATCAAAATAGTACCTGAGACAACGGATGCATCTGCATCAGCTTGTTCTTTAGTCATTGCATATACTCTCGCTTGAACTTTGACTGGTGGGGTGCGACAATTCCTTGCAATATGCCCTGGCTTCTTACACTTGAAGCAACGATTTAAACCACTATAGCATTCACCAAAATGATTCTTCCCACATGTGGCACACTTGGGCTTTTCAACTGTAGTAGAGCTTTGTACAACTCTAGGGCGCTTCTCATTTACTTGGCCGGATTTTTGCTCTGGTTTCTTCCATTGAGATTGAGTTCTTTGAATAAAAGTTTGCCTCTTCTGTTGATGAAATTTCTGAATTTCCTTCTCATCGAAGTCAGCCATCAATGCGTTGTCCACCACTTGTCAAAACTCGTTTGGAGAAGAGATCCTTACATCTTTTCTAATAACTGGGTTGAGGCCTCTCATGAAGTGATCCATCTTTTCTTTGTTATCTTTAGCTATGTAAGGTACATACTTGCAACCCTCCTCGAATTTTCGCACGTAGTCACATACGGACATTTCATTCTGCTTCAATTCTAAGAACTCTTTAACTTTGAGTGACCGGACATCCCTCGTGAAATACTTATCATAAAAGATTGTTTTGAATGCCTCCCATGTCAACTTCTCCATATCCACTGCAAGTTTTGTACCCTCCCACCAAGTTCTAGCTTCTTTCTTCAATAGGAAAATGGCACAAAGTACTTTCTCGGAATCTTCGATACGCATGTAGTCAAAGATGACATCTAGAGATTTAACCCATTCTTCCGCAACCATAGGATCAGACCCACCATAGAAATCAACCGGTTCCATTTTACGAAACTTCTCATACACGGTAAGCGAGTTATCGTGTCTTGCTTGTGGAGGAGGTTGTTGGTTTTGTTCGTGGGTTCGCTGTTGCATATCGAACAATTTTTGTATCTGTTCGCCATGCATTCTAGTCTGTTGCTGAATCAAACCAGCTAAATTATCAACTAAGTTGTAGTCACCCTCGTGGTCAACATTCGCTGTCTTCCTTTTTGGTGCCATTACTTCCTATAAATTGCCGAATCTCATCCCATTCATTAGCCAATACTAATGCACAATCATGACAATGGCATACATATGTTAAGATAATCAAACACATATATAAATAAGAAGATAGTTAACCAAGCTTCCCAGCCAAAGTATGTTCATATGCCTTCTTCTGTCTTCAGAAAAGATTTTAAACCTCCGCTCTGATACCACAAAATGTAACGCCCCACAACCTAACAGCTGAATCCAATCGGATCACCACCATTAAGTTAGGGATGCTAACCTTTTATATATATACTTAATCATTATGGTTTTAATACAAAAATACGTTATATGCTTTGAAAAGAAATCAAACTTTGTACTTTCTCAAAATCTGTGCGTATATACATATATTGTTTACAAAATTACATTGTACAAAAACCATAATAGAGCGGCTAACAAAATGAAATCAGAGTTTCTAGCTCGGCTACAAAAATGGCGCGAAGCATGGCATATGAACAAATCTCTGACTGGCCGCTCTTGGCTAGGTCAACTTCTAATCATGTACATCATTACCTGCATCATAAGTACCTAATGAGCCAATGGCTCAGCAAGTTGAAACTGATATAATAGAAATATATCACATAACACATTATTCATTCAATATGTACAATATCACATATAACTTCATTTATGATCCTTTCTTTTGAAATCCTTCTCTTTATCGGGTACCCTTGAAGTGTGGTACTTGACTGATAGCAATAGACTTTGATTTTCGGAACCTGTTCATCATATTTGGCCAATAGATAATACGGGGGTTTCTATACCGGCCTTTCGACCTCAGGTATTAGCCGTATTTCATTTCTTTAATTGTGGGTTTTCCATACTGGTCTTACGACCTCAGGTATTTGCCACCATGTGTTGGGTCCGCCGGTTCCTCCCGCGTCCCTTGCCTACTCGACCATCAATCAAGTACCATACTCCCATTTTCAAAACATATTCTTTCATATCACTATGACTCATCAATCATTCAAACATCATAGAGAACACATAGCAAAAGTCACATTAAAACACACATAATTAGGTTCTTATGATGAGCAAATGAAAGCTTCAACTTACCTCAAGATCAATATGATGTATGAAGTGAAAGGATCAGTCTTAGATAGGGTGTGCTAGAAGCCTTGATTAGAGATGAATTCAAACTTCAAAACATAGGATTTTCAGCTAGAAAAGGTGCAGAACTTGTTCTAGCTCTACTTCTATGAGTTCTTAGGGTTTGATATTCTCTTATGTGAACATGGAAGTGAAGAAATAAGAAGAAAAGCTTAAGTGAATAGGTCTGGTCGTTTTTGGAAGAAGACAAGTGAAAATGAAGACCAAAACACAAAGTCTTCACTTATCTACCCATTCCCAACAAGGCCAAATGGAGGATGCTGATTGGAGGGCTTATATTTGCTGGATTCTTGTGGTTCCTCCACGTTTTTCTAGCTTGAGATAAGATATGGGCTGATGCTTACTCATTATAATCAAGTGTAAACACTTTGAGAATGGTCTTGTGCAACCTAGTCAACCAACCAATCAAATTGCACCCTTTTGCATACTTTTGGTTTTATTCTAATACGAGTTACTTCAAGTAGTTACATGTGTAATTAATCATATTAAAATGTAATTAAAATGCAGAAATGCAATTAAGACAAATATATCACTATTCAACACATTGATCCTTTCTTAACCGAGAAACTGAGCTTCTCACTACAATAAATCACTTAAGTTCATGTTAAATCATAAAGTAGAAGTTCAATAACATGTATCATGTATTAGCACATTTTAAGAAAAGTATTCGATCACGTATTAAAACACAATTAAGGCACATGTGTAGCAAGTAGTCGTGATCATGCATCATGAATAATGAATTATAACTATATGCATTGATGCAATATGCTTATTATTGGCCATGTAAGGATGATTGGGCATTACATAAAAAGACTCCTTTTTTCACAAGGAAAATGACTCTTACCTTAACTATAATAAGGAACCTAATAAATAAGAAAATCCTAACCATAAAACAAGTCTAAAATAATAAAAACATAATATAACCTTAAAATAAAAACGTAATTTAATAAAATCTCAACTCCAAATATCAAGTCGACGACACGAACATTCTTCATAACTCGAGTAGACATTTGGTTGTGCACGTGTCTTGACTTCAAGCTCAATTGCTGACCTTTTCCACTCCGAATCTCTCTCGGGTCAAAACAGCAAAGTTTTAGACTTTTAAGTTGGCTTTCCGTAGCAATTCGAATCACCTTAATTCAACATCATATGAGAAAGTAATAAGCCAAACAGTGTACTCTGCCAGAATTAAACGGGACTTTCGGGAGGCATGAAATTCGACTTGTCCAACGAATTTCCCTCTTCCTTGTCTTCCAATTCTTCGTGTTGGATGTAGTTAGGATCATATCATACTCCCTTTCTTCAAAATAATTCGTCCTCGAATTCGATTCCTTTGAATGAGCGTGTAGTATTGAAAGCGAATCCATGAGGCAGAAAGTTCTTAACTGTATTTGGAACTTTTTTTTTCTTTTTACGAACAAATAATAATGATATTTCCCCATCCAATAAACAAGATTAAATTTTCCTTGTTAGCACTCCGACCTAACGTTTATATAGAAACGCAAACCAAAAGTATAGAACAACCAACTTGACCAATTGGCTATATAGAACCACGAACCAAAGTTATAATGTTGACGCCACAAGAAAGAAACTTAATAGAGTTCACGAGATTAACGAATAACAAAACTCACTCATTCTTTCATATTTTTTTTTTCTTTTTTTTGATTTTGTTTTTTCTCGACTCCAGACAAAACTAAACTTAGACTCAAAGAAACTCCAAACAAAAAATAAATTTCGATTTTTTTTATTTTTTATTTGTTTATGGACTCTAAATAAACAAAACAAAAGATTAGAAGAGGCAACAACAATAGAAACCAAACAAAAAACAAAACAAAGACAAGAAAACAAAGACTGACTAAAAAATAAAGATAAAGGATAGGCGAAACCTTCTTAGGAAGATGGCTATCATACCAAATGATACAAACCACGCCAACCATGTGACGAGACCCGATACCAATACTTCGGATATCAAATCCTGGACCGTCCAAAGAAGGAATCAAGGAGTGGAACCGCGATAAGTCGGGGTGAACAAACGGAATCCACCGAAATGTTCGAAAAGTTCTTAAAGAACCAAAGCGAATAAACTCCATTTAAATCATCAAAATTCGTCCATTAAAATAAGCCAAATTGGCAGCCTATTTATAAGATCTAAAAAGACTCCTTTTTCACAAGGAAAATGACGCTTACCTAAACTATAATAAGGAAACTAATAAATAAGAAAATCCTAACCATAAAAGAACTCTAAAATAATAAAAACATAATATAAATCCTACAATAAAAACGTAATTTAATAAAATCTAAACTCCAAATATCAAGTCGACGACACGAATATTCTTCATAACTCGAGTAGACATTTGGCTGTGCACGTGTCTTGACTTCAAGCTCAATTGCTGACCTCTTCCACTCCGAATCACTCTCGGATCAAAACAGAAAAGTTTTAGACTTTTAAGTTGGCTTTCCGTAGCAATTCGAATCACCTTAATTAGACTTCAGATGAGAAAGTAATAAGCCAAACAGTGTACTTTGCCAGAATTATACGGGACTTTCGGGACGCATGAAATTCGACTTGTCCAACGAAATTCCCTCTTCATTGTCTTCCAATTCTTCGTGTTGGATGTAGTTAGGATCATATCAAAACATGCAAAAACACACTTGCTCAAATGGACATGCACAAACATACATGTAAAAATATATGCACAAACGTGCATTCGCAACAACGTTCTTAAAAACACGAACAACAATACTAGGACTTTATTACACATCAACAAACAACGGCAAAAACACTAGATAAAAAAGAAACAGTGGAGTGTAGAAATAAAACTCTACGTTTACGTTTACGTGGATTTATTTTTGTATCAAAGAGTATGAAAAGAGTTGCAATCAAGAAAATAAATTCAAATTAGAAAAGAGAATCCCTCAACATGTTTGGTAGTGTCCACGAAGTCGAGCATAAATTTCTCATCCGGACTCCAAATCAACTAGGTTCGGCGGCATTAGAAAGCTATTTCAGCTGGCTACAGCTCCTGTCTAACGGCAAGATTCCAAATTCGGACTAGAACATGGTCAAAATTGGATTCCAAAAGCTATCATGAAAATACGTACTACCGTTCGAGGACATAAATGCACATCGAGAAACGTGCACAAAAATACTCGCTACAAAGGATACGCACATAAGAGTACAAAAACATGCACAAAAGTACACACGCAAAAGTGCATTTTAAAAAATGATTATGAAAACACAAACTACATTCCTACGAAATTAATACAAATCACAAACATGCACAAACACACTCGCTCAAATGGACATGCACAAACGTACATGTAAAAAAAATATGTGCAAACGTGCATTCGCAACAACGTTCTTAAAAACACGAACTACAATACTAGGACTTTATTACGCGTGAACAAAAAACAGCCAAAACACTAGATAAAAAAGATATTGTTGAGTGTAGAAATAAAACTCTACGCTTTGTTTACGTGGATTTTTTTTTTGGATAAACTCATATTTCTGTTTTAATTGGTGGATGTGGTATCTTATAGGTACAAATCGAAAATTAGGTGTCCAGGAAGCAAAAATGATCAAAGAGTAAGAAACGAGTTGCAATTAGGAAAATAAATTCAAATTAGAAGAGAGAATCCCTCAACATCTTTGGTAGTGTCCACGAAGTCGAGCATAACTTTCTCATTCGGACTCCAAATCAACTGGTTTTTGCGGCATTCGAAAGCTATTCAGCAGGCTACAATTCCCGTCTAACGGCAAAATTCCAATTTCGGACTCGAACATGGTCAAAATTGAATTCCAAAGGCGATCATAAAAATACGTACTACAGTTAGAGGACATGAATGCGCATCGAGAAACGTACAAAATCACTCGCTAGAAAAGATAAGCACATAAGTAAGAGTACAAAAGCATGCACAAAAGTACTCACGCAAAAGTGCATTTGCGAAAATGATTATGAAAACACAATGTACAATCCTAGGAAATTAATACAAATCACAAACATGCACAAACAAACTCGCTCAAATGGACATGCACAAACGTACATGTAAAAATATATGCGCAAATGTGCATTCGCAACAACGTTCTTAAAAACACGAACTACAATACTAGGACTTTATTACGCATTAACAAACAACAACAAAAACACTAGATAAAAAAGATACAGTGGAGTGTAGGAATAAAACTCTACGTTTACGTTTACGTGGATTTTTTTTTGCATTAATTCATATTTTTGTTTTAATTGGTGGATTTGGTATCTTATAGGTACAAATCGAAAATTAGGTGTCCAGGAAGCAAAAATGATCAAAGAGTGAGAAACGAGTTGCAATTAGGAAAATAAATTCAAATTAGAAGAGAGAATCCCTCAACATCTTTGGTAGTGTCCACGAAGTCGAGCATAACTTTCTCATTCGGACTCCAAATCAACGGGTTCCTGCGGCATTAGAAAGCTATTTCAGTTGGCTACAATTTCCGTTTAACGGAAAAATTCCAAATTCGGACTCGAACATGGTCAAAATTGGATTCCAAAAGCGATCATGAAAATACGTACTACAGTTCGAGGACATGAATGCGCATCGAGAAACGTGCACAAAAACACTCGCTAGAAAAGTTACGCACATAAGTAAGAATACAAAAGCATGCACAAAAGTACTCACGCAAAAGTGCATTTGCAATAAGGATTATGAAAACACAAACTACAATCCTAGGAAATTAATACAATTCACAAACATGCACAAACACACTCGCTCAAATGGACATGCACAAACGTACATGTAAAAAAACATGCGCAAACGTGCATTCGCAACAACGTTCTTAAAAACACGAACTACAATACTAGGACTTTAATACGCATCAACAAACAACAGCAAAAGCAATAGATAAAAAAGAAACAGTGGAGTGTAGAAATAAAACTCTACGTTTACGTTTTAGTGGATATTTTTTTTTTGGATTAATTCAGATTTCTGTTTTAATTGGTGGATTTGGTATCTTATAGGTACAAATCGAAAATTACGTGTCTAGGAAGCTAAAATGATTTAAGAGTAAGAAGATAGTTGCAATTAGGAAAATCAAATCAAATTAGAAGAGAGAATCCCTCAACATCTTTGGTAGAGTCCACGAAGTCGAGCATAACTTTCTCATATGCACTCCAAATGAACGGGTTCCGGCGGCATTAGAAAGCTATTTCAGCTGGCTACAATTCCTTTCTAACAGCAAAATTCCAAATTCGGACACGAACATGGTCCAAATTCGATTCCAAAAGCGATAATGAAAATGCGTACTATAGTTCGAGGACATGAATGTGCATCGAGAAACGTGCACAAAAACACTCGCTAGAAAAGTTACGCACATAAGTAAGAGTTCAAAGTCATGCACAAAAGTACTCACGCAAAAGTGCATTTGCAAAAATGATTATGAAAACACAAACTACAATTTTAGGAAATTAATACAAATCACAAACATGCACAAACACACTCGCTCAAATGGACATGCACAAACGTACATGTAAAAATATATGTGCAAACGTGCA
>NW_012193202.1:297297-373076 GCF_000504015.1 Erythranthe guttata
CAGTCTCGGACTCCTTCGGTAAAGTAATAATCACAGTGGTTGGCTCTCTTGCATTTGGGGCAAAAGGGCTGGTTGTTCGGGGTCACGGTTGTTCGGTTGATCTGTTGCTTTCCTTTGGCGTTGTTGAGGTTCGGTTTCTTCCATGGTTGTTAAGTGTATATTTTTACACTTTATCGTATTTTTTTATTTGAGCTTATGGTGTGTTTTAACGATAATTGGTGCTTAAAAAGTTGATTTATTGTATTTTAGGTACAAATTGAAGATTTAGAAAAGTATGGGGTCAAAACTGCAATTTTGGAGAAAATATGGGCCAAAAGTGAAAAAATCAAAATTCTGAAGATTTAAAGCTCGGACCCCCGTCCCAGTTTTAGTGCAAATTGTGGGACCCCCGTCCGAGACTCCGAAGTTGCGCAGTAAAGGGATTTTAATTGCACAAGGAAACTGCCTTCTTCCCCAAGTTCTTCACCCTATATAAGACCAATCCAAGCACACAATTGAGGATCTTTTTGACGCAATTTGGAGAGCAACAAAGCAATAACGAAGACGAAGAATTCGAAGACTCTAAGCATAGATTTATCGTTTATGACTTATTTTATTTGTGTTTTTCCTTTAATCATGAGTAGCTAAATTTCTTATTTCTAGGATTTTATTTGGAACCCTATGTGGGATTTATGAACCCAATTCTATGATTTTATGCAAGTTTTAATTCCGGATTATTTCTTCTACTTGTTTTATTAAGTGCATGAACTTGATCAACTTATGTGCTTATATGTTATTGTTAATCGCATGAATCGGAAGATCGGGTTAATAATTAGAACTGTGGTAGAAGAGCCTTTGTGGTATTAACATAGGAATATAGTTAATCTCTTAGGTAGCCATTATTGAGATTTGTGCTTAATGCTGTGTTCTAGAATTAATTGCATAGGAATATAGTAATTGAATCTTGAGTATTAGAACCGTAATACACGCGGAAGCGGGTTATGATTATTTTAGCATCTCAGGTTAATAATCCGGGTTAATTGATTGCATAATTGAAGCAATTGGGGGAATAATAATCACATAGGGGGAAGAATAAAATCCTAGGCTCGTTTACTCTGATAAATCTTCGTGTTTAATTTGCTTTCTTGCTTTCTTGCTTTGTCGTTTTAATTTGCCTTTTAATTTAATTTAGTTAATTCTCTCTAAAATTCGACTGTGTAGGTTTTCGGCCAACAATGGTCGAGAAGAGCTGAGGAGGTCTCCATTGTCAGATTTCCATCTCGTCTTGTTCGGCTTCCAAGGCTTTGTCCACTACTCCGCGGAAAGTAGAGGCAGAGGTTAGTCGAAAGTCGCGCTTGATTATCGGGTTGAGGCCTCTTAGGCAGTGATTCATTTTCTCGGTGTCGTCTTTGGATATGAAAGGTGCGTAGAGGCTTCCTTGCTCGAAACGGCGTGTGAATTCGGCAACGGATAGGTTTCCTTGTTTGAGTTCGAGAAACTCCTTAAGCTTTTGTGCTTGAACATTCTTGGAAAAGTACTTTTCGAAGAAAAGAACTTTGAAAGCTTCGCAAGTGGTATTTGCTAGATCGATCCCACTCTTTGCGCCTTCCCACCAATTTCGGGCTTCGTTTTTCAACAAGAATAGTGCGCAATGGATTCGGTCGCCGTCATTCATCACCATGTATTCGAAAATAACTTCGAGAGATTTGATCCATTCTTCGGCAACAGTTGGACTTGGGCCGCCGTGGAATTCGGTAGGATGCATTTTCAAGAATCGCTCGTAGGTGGCTGGTGGGGCTGTATTTCTAGGTTGGGGAGGAGGAGGAGGAGGAGGAGGGTTTTGGTTTTGAAGGTTAACAAGGCGGTTGATTTGTTCATTTTGTTCTCGGACGAGGGCGGTGAGGTCTTGGATGGTACGAGATTGATTGTGAGGATCGTTAGCGGCATTTTGAGCTCGAGTTCTTGCTCCAGACATTTTAATACTTAAACATATACAAACAATTCACATTAGCCATAAAATTCACATAAAATATATACATGCCCGAGTGTTCAGTTGGAGTCGTGCTTTGAGAATCGTGAAGATCTTTAGGTCGTATGGAGGTTTCCGGGATCGTTGCTCTCATACCATGTCTGCTGTGACACCCCTCTCTCGATTACTCTTATTATATGTAATCTCAGCGGAAGACTTTTAAAAATGATTTTTTTGTGGATATAAATTTACGTAAAAAAAATTTCATTTTACATGCTACATGCAAGACTAGAAAACAACTAGGCATGATGGACAGATTCAATGCAGAAGCTTTAAAAATTAATTCCTCTTAAACTGCTCATGCAAATGATCCCAAAATAATACCATATCACCTCACATGGGTCATTTAGGAGAAATAAAATTACTCAGTTAAAACAGTTTTGAAATATGCATGGCCATTTAGGAGAAATAAATAAAATGGCCCAGTCACTCAGTTTAAAATCTAGAACAGGGGAGGGAGTTTTGAAAATTCATAATAAATTCCTCACTGACCCAAAAACTACCAAACTTTACACCAAGGCAGACAAATAAGTTTAAAACATTTTCCAAGTATAAACAAGGCATTTGAGTGAGTAAAACTCCAGTTATACCAGAAAACACCCGAATGGCTCTGTTTCAATGCAGTAGTGAGAAATAAATCATAACTAATTGAATACTTACCCAAATCATGCAACAAATCTACCAATATGATGAGAACAAAGAGATGCAGATACTCCTAAAATTTCATGATTTTGTAGGAAGAACACCTATATGAAATATTTTTAGAACATGGAGGCAAAACACGAAGAAATTACTAGCCGAAAGCATGCATGCATATAAATAGTAAAAATTTGCTTTTTCTTACAAAAGACTACGGATGAACGATTAATTATCCAAATTAGGGTAATCCTAATTACTATTACACATATCCTCTTTTAATAATTCCCACCGATCGGAGGAAGCGAACGGTAGAAAATACCTAAAACCGTATCAAAAGTCTTTACATCCATATTATACAAATAAAACCACATGAGTAAATTAAGATCCAACACAATCCACAACCCCTCCATACGATCTCCTTCCGATTCTTGAGCTCGATCCCCAACTTCACTCCTCGGGTCCTAAATCGGGTATACCTACAAACATACAACACCTATATGAGCCTTTGAGGACTCAATGAGAATCTTGAAGTATTATCGAATACACATAGCACATAGAGCATACATATATCTATACATATATACATACATATATCTTATACATGAACATGCAACATAAAGTAAAACAATCATATACTTCCCTTTCTCGTCGGCGTTCTTCATTCACATAATTGCCACACGCATAGAGTGAGATAATTCCCACTTTTATAACCCTATGATCCAAAGACCATAGAGTGAGAATATCCCACCTTTATAACCCTATGCCACGACACGTATTGAAGATTATAGAATGAGAATCTCCCACCTTTATAACCCTACGATCCCAAGACCATAGAGTGAGATCTTCCCACCTATATCCTCAACACCATAATGCAACATGCATGACATGAAAAATTGTCGGGAATCCCTCGGAAGAGCCAATCTAAGTTACCGGTAAATAACCTCACATATATATGGAATCATGTCTATCTACGTGGGATCAAACCACCCCTAGGCCCTATGGTACCGACTCACTGTACCCGAGAAATTTACCGTAACCTCGAAAGACTTTCCAACATAGTTTTATCTTTTAAAATTTCATGACACTAATGCACCCACCCATGCACCCTTCTACTTACCCTTCTCTCATCCTCACACCCAATGATTCACATAAGCAAGCAAGAGCACATAGAAAATAAACATAAAGTTTCACCAAAATCATTTAGCCATAAAAAGACATAAAGTAACCAAAATCTTAACATGCAAAGACAATCTAACATCGAAGTTCACTAAATCTAGCATTTTTACAAGAATAAAATTCAAGACTTAGATCTTTACAATTATTCAAGTAAATACACTAGATCTTCACATGCAAGAGTATTTTAAATCAAGTTAGCACAAATCCTTAGTTCTTAAATCATTTTACATGGAAAACACTAGATCTTAACATGCAAGATTTAAATCAACCATCAATCACTAGATCTTAACATGCAAGACCTTAGATCAACAATCAATCACCAAATCTTAACATGCAAGGCCTTAAAACAACAATCAACACAAGATCAATACATACAAGATAGCAAATAAATCAAATAAGCAATTTAAGCATTTTTCCCCCAAAAATTCGAAAGTTTCATGGCTAGGCCAAAAATTCATTTTCTTTTCACAAATCAACAATCAAACACTAGATTAACACATGCAAGGCACTAATTAAGCCAAATAAGCAATTTTAAACATTTTTCCCCAAATTTTCGAAAAAGTATAAAACTTCAAGAACAAATTTATCTTTTCAAAACACTAACATGCAATCATCATCTAAACCATATAATCACATAATATGCAAGAATCAACAAATAAATCACATAAAATCAAATAAAAACCCGAAAATACTAGTGGTGTTGTAGGTTTGAGCAAGAATTCAAGAATTCTCACCTATACACTTTAGGGGAAGGATTTGTTAGCTCTTTTCTCTCTAATACAAGAAGAGATTAAGAGTTAGATTAGGCATTAAGAAAATAAGAAGAAGAACAAAAGAACTTGGAGGAAGAAGAGCTTTGCTCTTTCGGAAAAGAAGAAGAAAGAAGAGGGAGGAGAAGCTTACTCCTAAGCTTGGCCGAAAATTCTCCTTTTGTTGAAATAGAAGGAGACCTTAAACTTATAGATAGTGAGATTGGAGGTGGAGAGTGTATTTTGATCTTGGGCATTGGATGTATTTATAGAGTTTTTTGGAGAGTTCAAAGCCAGTGGAGAAGAAAGGGAAATACATCTTTTTGTGGGGGTGATTTTGCAATTTTTGAAAGTTGAGGTGGTGGTGGTTCTAGGGTGGTTCAAGCTTGAGAAGTTGGT
Source organism: Erythranthe guttata (assembly GCF_000504015.1). The sequence continues at coordinate 302,269 of NW_012193202.1, forward strand.
TGCTATGGTGGTGGGGGTGAGGCTGCCGAAATGGAGGAGGAAGGGAGAAGAAGAAAGACCTTTGGTCTTACTTAAAGGAGTGAAAAGCATACCTAGTCTATAGAGTAGGGAACTAGGCTTGAGTATTTCTTTCTATGCTCAAAGTACAACCACACCAATGCATGTCTAATACTAATTAATATGCAAATTTTAAAATCATGTGTGTGTGTGTGTGTGTGTCCGAAAATTGAAGAAAATGTGGGAAGGATTTTCTAATTTTCGACATTAATTAAAAATCTTAAAATGCATGATAAAATTTCATTTTCAAAAATTTTGTGCATGATGAAATATTCATTTAAATTCATATGCAAGAATAAAATCCTAATTCATGAAAATAATTTATTTCGAAATAATATCTCGAAATATTTCCTAAGCACATAATTCACATATTCACATAATCACATAATTTCACATAATCACATAATTCACATAATAATCACATAATTACCTAATTCACATAAATACTAATCATGCAAGAATTATTATAAATTCTAATTTCACAAGTATGCACATAAAGGTGGTAAAATTATTTTACCAAAAATGCGGGGTGTTACAAAAAGTGCATTTGCAAAAATGATTATGAAAACACAAACTACAATCCTAAGAAATTAATACAAATCACAAACATGCACAAACACACTCGCTCAAATGGACATGCACAATCGTACATGTTAAAAAATATGCGCAAACGTGCATTCGCAACAACGTTCTTAAAAACCCGAACTACAATACTAGGACTTTATTACGCATCAACAAACAACAGAAAAAACACTAGATAAAAAAGATACAGTGGAGTGTAGAAATAAAACTCTACGTTTCGTTTACGTGGATTTTTTTTTGGATTAATTCATATTTCTGTTTTAATTGGTGGATGTGGTATCTTATAGGTACATATCAAAAATTAGGTGCCCAGGAAGCAAAAATGATCCAAGAGTAAGAAACGAGTTGCAATTAGGAAAATGAATTCAAATTAGAAGAGAGAATCCCTCAACAACTTTGGTAGTGTCCACGAAGTCGAACATAACTTTCTCATCCGGACTCCTAATCAACTGGTTTGTGCTGCATTAGAAAGCTATTTCAGCTGGCTACAATTCCCGTCTAATGGAAAACTTCCAAATTCGGACTCGAACATGGCCTAAATTGGATTCCAAAAGCGATCATGAAAATACGTACTACAGTTTGAGGACATGAATGCGCATCGAGAAACGTGCACAAAAACACTCGGTAGAAAAGATAAACACATAAGTAAGAGTACAATAGCATGCACAAAAGTACTCACGCAAAAGGGCATTTGCAAAAAGGATTATGAAAACACAAACTACAACCTAGGAAATTAATACAAATCACAAACATGCACAAACAAACTCGCTCAAATGGACATGCACAAACGTACATGTAAAAAAATATGCGCAAACGTGCATTCGCAACAACGTTCTTAAAAACACGAACTACAATACTAGGGCTTTATTACGCATCAACAAACAACAGCAAAAACACGATATAAAAAAGATAAAGTGGAGTGTAAATAATACTCTACGTTTCGTATACGTTGATTTTTTTCTGGATTAATTCATATTTCTGTTTTTATTCGTGGATGTTGTATATTATAGGTACAAATCGAAAATTAGGTGTCCAGGAAGCAAAAATGATCAAAGAGTAAGAAACGAGTTGCAATAAGGAAAATAAATTCAAATTAGAAGAGAGAATCCCTCAACATCTTTGGTAGTGTCCACGAAGTCGAGCATAACTTTCTCATGTGGACTCCAAATCAACTGGTTCGTGCGGCATTAGAAAGCTATTTCAGCCGGCTACAATTCCCGTCTAACGGCAAAATTCCAAATTCAGACTCGAACATGGTCAAAATTGGATTCCAAAAGCAGTCATGAAAAAACGTACTACAGTTCGAGGACATGAATGCGCATCGAGAAACGTGCACAAAAACACTCCCTAAAAAAGATACGCATATAAGTAAGAATACAAAGCATGCATAAAAGAACTCACACAAAAGTGCATTCACAAAAATGATCATGAAAACACAAACTACAATCCTAGGACATTAATACAAATCAACAAACATGCACAAACACACTCGCTCAAATGGACAAGCATAAACGTACATGTAAAAAAACATGCGCAAACGCGCATTCGCAACAACGTTCTTATAAACACGAACTACAATACTAGGACTTTAATACGGATCAACAAACAACAGCAAAGGCAATAGATAAAAAAAGATAAAGTGGAGTGTAGAAATAAAACTCTATGTTTACGTTTACGTGGATTTTTTTTGGATTAATCCATATTTCTGTGTTAATTGGTGGATTTGGTATCCTATAGGTACAAATCGAAAATTAGGATTCTAGAAAGCTAAAATGATCAAAGAGTAAGAAAATAGTTGCAATTAGGAAAATCAAATCAAATTAGAAGAGAGAATCCCTCAACATCTTTGGTAGTGTCCACGAAGTCGAGCATAACTTTCTCATCCGGACTCCAAATTAACTGGTTCCGGCGGCATTAGAAAGCTATTTCAGCTGGCTACAATTCCTATCTAACGGCAAAATTCGAATTCGGACTTGAATATGGTCAAAATTGGATTCCGAAAGCTATTTCAGCTGGCTACAATTCCCTTCTAACGGCAAAATTCCAAATTCGGACTCAAACATGGCCAAAATTGGATTCGAAAAGCGATCAGGAAAATACGTACTACAGTTAGAGGATATGAATGCGCATCGAGAAACGTGCACAAAAACACTCGCTAGTAAAGATAAACACATAAGTAAGAGTACAAAAACATGCACAAAAGTACTCACGCAAAAGTGCATTCGCAAAAAGGATCATGAAAACACAAACTAAAATCCTAGGACATTAATACAAATCAACAAACATGCACAAACACACTCGCTCAAATGGACATGCACAAACGTACATGTAAAAAAATATGCGCAAACGTGCATTCGCAATAACGTTCTTAAAAACACGAACTACAATACTAGGACTTTATTACGCATCAGCAAACAACAGCAAAAACACTAGATAAAAAAGATACAGGGGATTGTAGAAATAAAACTCTACGTTTCATTTACGTGGATTTTTTTTTGGATTAATTCATATTTCTGTTTTAATTGGTGGGTGTGGTATCTTATAGGTACAAATCTAAAATTAGGTGTCCAGGAAGCAAAAATGATCAAAGAGTAAGAAACGACTTGCAATTAGGAAAATAAATTCAAATTAGAAGACAGAATCCCTCAACCTCTTTGGTAGTGTCCACGAAGTCGAGCATAACTTTCTCATTCGGACTCAAAATCAACTGGTTTTTGCGGCATTAAAAAGTTATTTCAGCTGGCTACAATTCCCATCTAACGGCAAAATTTCAAATTCGGACTCGAACATGGTCAAAATTGGATTCCAAAAGCGATCATGAAAATACGTACTACAGTTAGAGGACATGAATGCGCATCGAGAAACGTGCACAAAAACACTCGCTAGAAAAGATACACACATACATAAGAGTACAAAAGCATGCACAAAAGTACTCATGCAAAAGTGCAATTGCAAAAATGATTATGAAAACACAAACTACAATCCTTGGAAATTAAGACAAATCACAAACATGCACAAACACACTTGCTCATATGGACATGCACAAACGTATATGTAAAAAATATGCGCCAACGTGCATGCGCAACAACGTTCTTAGAAACACGAACTACAATACTTGGACTTTATTACGCATTAACAAACAATAGCAAAAACACTAGATAAAAAAGATACAGTGGAGTGTAGAAATAAAACTCTACGTTAACGTTTACGTGAATTTTTTTTTGGATTAATTCATATTTCTTTTTTAATTGGTGGATTTGGTATCATATAGGTACAAATAGAAAATTGTAGTCCAGGAAGCAAAGATGATCAAAAAGTAAGAAAAGAGTTGCAATTAAGAAAATAAATTCAAATTAGAAGAGAGAATCACTAAACATCTTTGGTAGTGTCCACGAAGTCGAGCATAACTTTCTTACCCAGACTCTAAATCAACTGGTTCCGGCGGCATTAGAAAGTTATTTCAGCTGGCTACAATTCCTGTCTAACGGCAAAATTCCAAATTCAAACTCGAACATGGTCAAAATTGGATTCCAAAAGCGATCATGAAAATACGTACTACAGTTCGAGGACATGAATGCGCATCGTGAATTGTGCACGAAAACATTAGCTAAAAATGATACGCATATAAGTAACAGTACAAAGCATGCATAAAAGAACTCACGCAACAGTGCATTCGCAAAAAGGATCATGAAAACACAAACAACAATCCTAGGACATTAATACCAATCAACAAACATGCACAAAAATACTCGCTCAAATGGACATGCACAAACGTACATGTAAAAAAACACTCCAAACGTGCATTCGTAACAACGTTCTTAAAAACACGAACTACAATACTAGGACTTTAATACTCATCAACAAACAAAAACAAAAACAATAGATATAAAAGATTAAGTGGATTGTAGAAATAAAACTCTACGTTTACGTTTACGTGGATTTTTTTTGGATTAAACCATATTTCTGTGTTAATTGGTGGATTTGGTATCTTATAGGTACAAATCGAAAATTAGGATTCAAGAAAGCTAAAATGATCAAAGAGTAAGAAACGAGTTGCAATTAGGAAAATCAAATCAAATTAGAAGAGAGAATCCCTCAACATCTTTGGTAGTGTCCACGAAGTCGAGCATAACTTTCTCATCCGGACTCCAAATCAACTGGTTCCGGTGGCATTAGAAAGCTATTTCAGCTGGCTACAATTCCTATCTAACGGCAAAATTCCAATTCGGACTTGAATATGGTCAAAATTGGATTCCAAAAGCGATCATGAAAATACGTACTACAGTTCGAGTACATGAATGCGCATCGAGAAACATGAACAAAAACACTCGCTAGTAAAGATTAACACATAAGTAAGCGTACAAAAGCATGCACAAAAGTACTCACGCAAAAAAGCATTTGCAAAAAGGATTATGAAAACACAAACTACAATCCTAGGAAATTAATACAAATCACAAACATGCACAAACACACTCGCTCAAATGGACATGCTCAAACGTACATGTTAAAAAATATGCGCAAACGTGCATCAGCAACAACGTTCTTAAAAACACGAACTACAATACTAGGACTTTATTACGCATCAACAAACAACAACAAAAACACTAGATAAAAAAGATACAATGGACTGTAGAAATAAAACTCTACGTTTACGTTTATGTGGATTTTTTTTTGGATTAATTCATATTTATGTTTTAATTGGTGGATTTGGTATCTTATAGGTACAAATTGAAAATTAGGTGTCCTTGAAGTAAAAATGATCAAAGAGTAAGAAAAGAGTTGCAATTAAGAAAATAAATTCTAATTAGAAGAGAGAATCCCTCAACATCTTTGGTAGTGTCTACGAATTCGACCATAACTTTCTCATCCGGTCTCCAAATCAACTGGTTCCGACGGCATTAGAAAGCTATTTCAGCTGGCTACAATTCCCGTCTAACGGCAAAATTCCAAAATCGGACTCGAACATGGTCAAAATTTGATAACAAAAGCGATCATGAAAATACGTACTACAGTTCGAGGACATGAATGCACATCGAGAAACGTGGATAAAAACACTCGCTACAAAAGATACGCACATAAGTAAGAGTACAAAGCATGCATAAAAGTACACAAGCAAAAGTGCATTCGCAAAAAGGATCATGAAAACACAAACTACAATCCTAGGACATTAATACAAATCAACAAACATGCACAAAAACACTCGCTCAAATGGACATGGACAAACGTACATGTAAAAAAACATGCGCAAAAGTGCATTCGCAACAACGTTCTTAAAAACACGAACTACAATACTAGGACTTTATTACGCATCAACAAACAACAACAAAAACACTAGATAAAAAAGATGCAGTGGAGTGTAGAATTAAAACTCTACGTTTACGTTTACGTGGATTTTTTTTTGGATTAATTCATATTTCTGTTTTAATTGGTGGATTTGGTATCTTATAGGTACAAATAGAAAATTGGAGTCCAGGAAGCAAAAATGATCAAAGAGTAAGAAAAGAGTTGCAATTAAGAAAATCAATTCAAATTAGAAGAGAGAATCACAAAACATCTTTGGTAGTGTCCACGAAGTCGAGCATAACATTTGTATCCGGACTCTAAATCAACTGGTTATGACGGCATTAGAAAGCTATTTTAGCCGGCTACAATTCGTGTCTAACGACCAAATTCCAAATTCAGACTCGAAAATGGTCAAAATTGGATTCCAAATGCGATCATGAAAATACGTACTACAGTTCGAGGACATGAATGCGCATCGAGAAACGTGCACAAAAACACTCGCTATAAAAGTTACGCACATAAGTAAGAGTAAACAAGCATGCACAAAATTACTCACGCAAAAGTGCATTTGCAAAAATGATTATGACAACACAAACTACAGTCCTAGGGAATTAATACAAATCAGAAACATGCACAAACACACTCGCTCAAATGGACATGCACAAACGTACATGTAAAAAAATATGCGCAAACGTGCATCAGCAACAACGTTCTTAAAAACACGAACTACAATACTAGGACTTTATTACGCATCAACAAACAACAACAAAAACACTAGATAAAAAAGATACAGTGCACTGTAGAAATAAAACTCTACGTTTACGTTTATGTGGATTTTTTTTTGGATTAATTCATATTTATGTTTTAATTGGTGGATTTGGAATCTTATAGGTACAAATTGAAAATTAGGTGTCCTGGAAGCAAAAATGATCAAAGAGTAAGAAAAGAGTTGCAATTAAGAAAATAAATTCTAATTAGAAGAGAGAATCCCTCAACATCTTTGGTAGTGTCCACGAAGTCGACCATAACTTTCTCATCCGGTCTCCAAATCAACTAGTTCCGACGGCATTAGAAAGTTGTTTCAGCTGGCTACAATTCCCGTCTAACGACAATATTCCAAAATCGGACTCGAACATGGTCACAATTGGATTCTAAAAGCGATCGTGAAAATACGTACTACAGTTAGAGGACATGAATGCGCATCGAGAAACGTGCACAAAAACACTCGCTAGAAAAGATACACACATAAGTAAGAGTACAAAAGCATGCACAAAAGTACTCACGCAAAAGTGCATTTGCAAAAATGATTATGAAAACAAAAACTACAATCCTAGGACATTAATGCAAATCAACAAACATGCACAAAAACACTCGCTCAAATGGACATGCACAAACGTACATGTGAAAACACATGCGCGAAAACGCATTCGCAACAACGTTCTTAAAAACACGAACTACAATACTAGGACTTTATTACGCATCAACAAACAACAACAAAAACACTAGATAAAAAAGATACAGTGGAGTGTCGAAATAAAACTTTACGTTTACGTTTACGTTGATTTTTTTTTGGATTAATTCATATTTCTGTTTTAATTGGTGGATTTGGTATCTTATAGGTACAAATCAAAAATTGGAGTCCAGGAAGCAAAAATGATCAAAGAGTAAGAAAACAGTTGCAATTAAGAAAATCAATTCAAATTAGAAGAGAGAATCACAAAACATCTTTGGTAGTGTCCACGAAGTCGAGTATAACTTTTGTATCCGGACTCTAAATCAACTGGTTCTGACGGCATTAGAAAGCTATTTTAGCTGGCTACAATTCGTGTCTAACGACAAAATTCCAAATTCAGACTCGAACATGGTCAAAATTGGATTCCAAAAGCAATCATGAAAATACGTATTACAGTTCGAGGACATGAATGCGCATCGAGAAACGTGCACAAAAACACTCGCTATAAAAGTTACGCACATAAGTAAGAGTAAACAAGCATGCACAAAATTACTCACGCAAAAGTGCATTTGCAAAAATGATTATGACAACACAAACTACAGTCCTAGGGAATTAATACAAATCAGAAACATGCACAAACACACTCGCTCAAATGGACATGCACAAACGTACATGTAAAAAAATATGCGCAAACGTGCATCAGCAACAACGTTCTTAAAAACACGAACTACAATACTAGGACTTTATTACGCATCAACAAACAACAACAAAAACACTAGATAAAAAAGATACAGTGCACTGTAGAAATAAAACTCTACGTTTACGTTTATGTGGATTTTTTTTTGGATTAATTCATATTTATGTTTTAATTGGTGGATTTGGAATCTTATAGGTACAAATTGAAAATTAGGTGTCCTGGAAGCAAAAATGATCAAAGAGTAAGAAAAGAGTTGCAATTAAGAAAATAAATTCTAATTAGAAGAGAGAATCCCTCAACATCTTTGGTAGTGTCCACGAAGTCGACCATAACTTTCTCATCCGGTCTCCAAATCAACTAGTTCCGACGGCATTAGAAAGCTGTTTCAGCTGGCTACAATTCCCGTCTAACGGCAATATTCCAAAATCGGACTCGAACATGGTCACAATTGGATTCTAAAAGCGATCATGAAAATACGTACTACAGTTAGAGGACATGAATGCGCATCGAGAAACGTGCACAAAAACACTCGCTAGAAAAGATACACACATAAGTAAGAGTACAAAAGCATGCACAAAAGTACTCACGCAAAAGTGCATTTGCAAAAATGATTATGAAAACAAAAACTACAATCCTAGGACATTAATGCAAATCAACAAACATGCACAAAAACACTCGCTCAAATGGACATGCACAAACGTACATGTGAAAACACATGCGCGAAAACGCATTCGCAACAACGTTCTTAAAAACACGAACTACAATACTAGGACTTTATTACGCATCAACAAACAACAACAAAAACACTAGATAAAAAAGATACAGTGGAGTGTCGAAATAAAACTTTACGTTTACGTTTACGTTGATTTTTTTTTGGATTAATTCATATTTCTGTTTTAATTGGTGGATTTGGTATCTTATAGGTACAAATCAAAAATTGGAGTCCAGGAAGCAAAAATGATCAAAGAGTAAGAAAACAGTTGCAATTAAGAAAATCAATTCAAATTAGAAGAGAGAATCACAAAACATCTTTGGTAGTGTCCACGAAGTCGAGTATAACTTTTGTATCCGGACTCTAAATCAACTGGTTCTGACGGCATTAGAAAGCTATTTTAGCTGGCTACAATTCGTGTCTAACGACAAAATTCCAAATTCAGACTCGAACATGGTCAAAATTGGATTCCAAAAGCAATCATGAAAATACGTATTACAGTTCGAGGACATGAATGCGCATCGAGAAACGTGCACAAAAACACTCGCTATAAAAGTTACGCACATAAGTAAGAGTAAACAAGCATGCACAAAATTACTCACGCAAAAGTGCATTTGCAAAAATGATTATGAAAACACAAACTACAGTCCTAGGGAATTAATACAAATCAGAAACATGCACAAACACACTCGCTCAAATGGACATCCACAAACGTACATGTAAAATAATATGCGCAAACGTGCATCAGCAACAACGTTCTTAAAAACACGAACTACAATACTAGGACTTTATTACGCATCAACAAACAACAACAAAAACACTAGATAAAAAAGATACAGTGGACTGTAGAAATAAAACTCTACGTTTACGTTTATGTGGATTTTTTTTTGGATTAATTCATATTTATGTTTTAATTGGTGAATTTGGTATCTTATAGGTACAAATTGAAAATTAGGTGTCCTAGAAGCAAAAATGATCAAAGTGTAAGAAAAGAGTTATAATTAAGAAAATAAATTCTAATAAGAAGAGAGAATCCCTCAACATCTATGGTGGTGTCCACGAAGTCGACCATAACTTTCTCATCCGGTCTCCAAATCAACTAGTTCCGACGGCATTAGAAAGCTATTTCAGCTTGCTACAATTCCCGTCTAACGGCAATATTCCAAAATCGGACTCGAACATGGTCACAATTGGATTCTAAAAGCGATCATGAAAATACGTACTACAGTTCGAGGACATGAATGCGCATCGAGAAACGTGCACAAAAACACTCGCTAAAAAATATACGCACATAGGTAAGAGTACAAAGCATGCACAAAAGTACTCACACAAAAGTACAAGTCCTGTCTAACGGCAAAATTCTAAAATCGGACTCGAACATGGTCACAATTTGATACCAAAAGCGATCATGAAAATACGTACTACAGTTCGAGGACATGAATGCACATCGAGAAACGTGGATAAAAACACTCGCTACAAAAGATACGCATATAAGTAAGAGTACAAAGCATGCATAAAAGTACACAAGCAAAAGTGCATTCGCAAAAAGGATCATGAAAACACAAACTACAATCCTAGGACATTAATACAAATCAACAAACATGCACAAAAACACTCGCTCAAATGGACATGGACAAACGTACATGTTAAAAAACATGCGCAAAAGTGCATTCGCAAGAACGTTCTTAAAAACACGAACTACAGTACTAGGACTTTATTACGCATCAACAAACAACAGCAAAAACACTAGATAAAAAAGATGCAGTGGAGTGTAGAATTAAAACTCTACGTTTACGTTTACGTGGATTTTTTTTTGGATTAATTCATATTTCTGTTTTAATTGGTGGATTTGGTATCTTATAGGTACAAATCAAAAATTGGAGTCCAGGAAGCAAAAATGATCAAAGAGTAAGAAAAGAGTTGCAATTAAGAAAATCAATTCAAATTAGAAGAGAGAAACACAAAACATCTTTGGTAGTGTCCACGAAGTCGAGCATAACTTTTGTATCCGGACTCTAAATCAACTGGTTCGGGCGGCATTAGAATGCTATTTTAGCTGGCTACACTTCGTGTCTAACGACAAAATTCCAAATTCAGACTCGAACATGGTCAAAATTGGATTCCAAGAGCGATCATGAAAATACGTACTATAGTTCGAGGACATGAATGCGCATCGAGAAACGTGCACAAAAACACTCGCTATAAAAGTTACGCACATAAGTAAGAGTAAACAAGCATGCACAAAATTACTCACGCAAAAGTGCATTTGCAAAAATGATTATGAAAACACAAACTACAGTCCTAGGAAATTAATACAAATCAGAAACATGCACAAACACACTCGCTCAAATGGACATGCACAAACGTACATGTGTAAAAATATGCACAAACGTGCATTCGCAACAACGTTCTTAAAAACACGAACTACAATACTTAGACTTTATTACGCATCAACAAACAACAGCAAAAACACTAGATAAAACTCTACGTTTCGTTTACGTGGATTTTTTTTTGGATTAATTCATATTTCTGTTTCACTTGGTGGATGTGGTATCTTATAAGTACAAATCGAAAATTAGGTGTCCAGGAAGCAAAAATGATCAAAGAGTAAGAAACGAGTTGCAATTAGGAAACTAAATTCAAATTAGAAGAGAGAATCCCTCAACATCTTTGGTAGTGTCCACGAAGTCGAGCATAACTTTCTCATTCGGACGCCAAATCAACTAGTTGTTGCGGCATTGGAAAGCTATTTCAGCTGGCTACAATTCCCGTCTAACGGCAAAATTCCAAATTCAGACTCGAACATGGTTAAAATTCGATTCCAAAAGCGATCATGAAAATACGTACTACAGTTAGAGGACATGAATGCGCATCGAGAAACGTGCACAAAAACACTCGCTAGAAAAGATACACACATAAGTAAGAGTACAAAACATTGCACAAAAGTACTCACGCAAAAGTGCATTTGCAAAAATGATTATGAAAACACAAACTACAATCCTAGGACATTAATACAAATAAACAAACATGCACAAAAACACTCGCTCAAATGGACATGCACAAACGTACATGTAAAAACACATGCGCGAAAACGCATTCGCAACAACGTTCTTAAAAACACGAACTACAATACTAGGACTTTATTACGCATCAACAAACAACAACAAAAACACTAGATAAAAAAGATACAGTGGAGTGTAGAAATAAAACTCTACGTTTACGTTTACGTGGATTTTTTTTTGGATTAATTCATATTTCTGTTTTAATTGGTGGATTTGGTATCTTATAGGTACAAATCAAAAACTGGAGTCCAGGAAGAAAAAATGATCAAAGAGTAAGAAAACAGTTGCAATTAAGAAAATCAATGCAAATTAGACGAGAGAATCACTAAACATCTTTGGTAGTGTCCACGAAGTCGAGCATAACTTTCTCATTCGAACTCCAAATCAACGTGTTCCTGCGGCATTAGAAAGCTATTTCAGCTGGCTACGATTCCAGTCTAGCGGCCAAATTCCAAATTCGGACTCGAACATGGTCAAAATTGGATTCCAAAAGCGATCATGAAAATACGTACTTAGTTAGAGGACATGAATGCGCATCGAGAAACGTGCACAAAAACACTCGCTAGTAAAGATAAACACATAAGTTAGAGTACAAAAGCATGCACCAAAGTACTCACGCAAAAGTGCATTTGCAAAGAGGATTATGAAAACACAAACTACAATCCTAGGAAATTAATACAAATCACAAATATGCACAAACACACTCGCTCAAATGGACATGCACAAACGTACATATAAAAAAATATGCGCAAACAAGCATTCGCAACAACGTTCTTAAAAACACGAACTACAATACTAGGACTTTTTTACGCACCAACAAATACTAGGACTTTAGTAGATAAAAAAGATGCAGTGGAGTGTAGAAATTAAACTCTACGTTTACGTTTATGTGGATTTTTTTTTGGATTAATTCATATTTCGGTTTTAATTGGTGGATTTGGTATCTTATAGGTACAAATTGAAAATTAGGTGTCCAGGAAGATAAAATGTTCAAAGAGTAAGAAAAGAGTTGCAACTAAGAAAATAAATTCAAATTAGAGGAGAGAATCCCTCAACATCTTTGGTAGTGTCCACGAAGACAAGCATAACTTTCTCATCCAGTCTCCAAATCAACTGGTTTCGACGGCATTAGAAAGCTATTTCAGTTAGCTACAATTCCTGTCAAACGGCAAAATTCCAAAATCGGACTCGAACATGGTCAAAATTGGAATCGAAAAGCGATCATGAAAATACGTACAACAGTTCGAGGACATGAATGCGCATCGAGAAACGTGCTCAAAAACACTCGCTAAAAAAGATACGCACATAGGTAAGAGTACAAAGCATGCATAAAAGTACTCAAGCAAAAGTACAATTCCTGTCTAACGGCAAAATTCCAAAATCGGACTCGAACATGGTCTAAATTGGATTCCTAAAGCGATCATGAAAATAAGTACTACAGTTCTTGGACATGAATGCACATAGAGAAATGTGCACAAAAATACTCGCTAAAAAAGATACGCACATAAGTAAGAGTACTAAGCATGCATAAAAGTACACAAGCAAAAGTGCATTCGCAAAAAGGATCATGAAAACACAAACTACAATCCTTGGAATTAATACAAATCACAAACATGCACAAACACACTCGCTCAAATGGACATGCACAAACGTACATGTATTAAAATATGCACAAACGTGCATTCGCAACAATGTTCTTCAAAAAACGAACTACAATACTAGGACTTTATTACGCATCAACAAACAACAGCAAAAACACTAGATAAAAAAGATACAATGGAGTGTAAATAAAACTCTACGATTCGTTTACGTGGATTTTTTTCTGGATTAATTCATATTTCAGTTTTAATTGGTTGATGTGGTATCTTATAGGTACAAATTGAAAATTAGGTGTCTAGGAAGCAAAAATGATCAAAGAGTAAGAAACGAGTTGCAATTAGGAAAATAAATTCAAATTAGAAGAGATATTCCCTCAACATCTTTGGTAGTGTCCACGAAGTCTAGCATAACCTTCACATTCGAACTCCAAACCAACTGGTTTCTGCGGCATTAGAAAGCTATTTCAGCTGGCTAAAATTCCCGTCTAACGTCAAAATTCCGAATTCGGACTCGAACATGGTCAAAATTGGATTCCAAAAGCGATCATGAAAATACGTATTACAATTAGAGGACATGAATGCGCATCGAGAAACGTGCACAAAAACACTCGCTAGAAAAGATTCACACATAAGTTAGAGTACAAAAGCATGCACAAAAGTACTCAAGCAAAAGTGCATTTGCAAAAAGGATTGTGAAAACACAAACTACAATCCTAGGAAATTAATACAAATCAGAAACATGCACAAACACACTCGCTCAAATGGACATGCACAAACGTACATGTAAAAAAATATGCGCAAACGTGCATTCGCAACAACGTTCTTAAAAACACCAACTACAATACTTCGACTTTATTACGCATCAACAAACAACAGAAAAAACACTAGATAAAAAAGATACATTGGAGTGTAGAAATAAATTCTACGTTTCGTTTACGTGGATTTTTTTTTGGATTAATTCATATTTCTGTTTTAGTTGGTGGATGTGGTATCTTATAGATACAAATCGAAAATTAGGTGTCCAGAAGCAAAAATGATCAAAGAGTAAGAAACGAGTTGCAATTAGGAAAATAAATTCAAATTAGAAGAGAGAATCCCTCAACATCTTTGGTAGTGTCCACGAAGTGGAGCATAACTTTCTCATTCGGACTCCAAATAACCTGGTTCCTGCGGCATTGGAAAGCTATTTCAGCTGGCTACAATTCCCGTCTGACGGCAAAATTCCTAATTCGGACACGAACATGGTTAAAATTCGATTCCAAAAGCTATCACGAAAATACGTACTACAGTTAGAGGACATGAATGCGCATTGAGAAACGTGCACAAAACCACTCACTAGAAAAGATTCACACATAAGTAAGAGTACAAAAGCATGCACAAAAGTACTCCCGCAAAAGTGCATTTGCAAAAATGATTATGAAAACACAAACTACAATCCAAGGAAATTACTACAAATCACAAACATGCACAAACACACTCTCTCAAATGGACATGCACAAACGTACATGTAAAAAAATATGCGCAAACGTGCATTGGCAAAACCGTTCTTAAAAACACGAACTACAATACTAGGACATTATTACGCATCAACAAACAACAGAAAAAACACAAGATAAAAAAGATAAAGTGGAGTGAAGAAATAAAACTCTACGTTTCGTTTACGTGGATTTTTTTTTGGATTAATTCATATTTCTGTTTTAATTTGTTGATGTGGCATCTTATAGGTACAAATAAAAAATTAGGTGTCTAGGAAGCAAAAATGATCAAATAGTAAGAAACGAGTTGCAATTAGGAAAATAAATTGAAATTGGAAGAGAGAATCCCTCAACATCTTTGGTAGTGACCACGAAGACGAGCATAACTTTCTCATTGGGACTCCAAATCAACGTGTTTTTGCGGCATTAGAAAGCTATTTCAGCTTGCTACAATTCCCGTCTAACGGCAAAATTCCAAATTCGGACTCGAACATGGTCAAAATTTGATTCCAAAAACGATCATGAAAATACGTACTAAATTTCAAGGACATGAATGCGCATCGAGAAATGTGCACAAAAACACTCGCTAGAAAAGATACACACATAAGTAAGAGTACAGAAGCATGCACAAAAGTACTCACGCAAAAGTGCATTTGCAAAAATGATTATGAAAACACAAACTACAATCCTAGGAAATTAATACAAATCACAAACATGCACAAACACAATCGCTCAAATGGACATGCACAAAGGTACATGTAAAAACATATGCGCAAACGTGCATTCACAACAACGTTCTTAAAAACACGAACTACAATACTAGGACTTTATTACGTATCAACAACAACAGCAAAAACACTAGATAAAAAAGATACAGTGGAGTGTAGAAATAAAACTCTACATTTACGTTTACGTGGATTTTTTTTTTGAATTAATACATATTTCTGTTTTCATTGGTGGATTTGCTATCTAATATGTACAAATCAAAAATTAGGTGTGCAGCAAGCGAACATGATCAAAGAGTAATAAAAGAGTTGCAATTAAGAAAATAAATTCAAATTAGAAGAGAGGATCCCTCAACATGTTTGGTAGTGTCCAAGAAGTCGAGCATAACTTTCTCATCCGGACTCCAAATCTACTGGTTCCGGCGGCATTAGAAAGCTATTTCAGCTGGCTACAATTCCTGTCTAACGGCAAAATTCCAAAATCGGCCTCGAACATGGTTAAAATTGGATTCCAAAAGCGATCATGAAAATACGTACTACAGTTCGATGACATGAATGCGCATCGATAAACGTGCACAAAAACGCTCGCTAAATAAGATACGCACATATGTAAGAGTACAAAGCATGCATAAAAGTACTCACGCAAAAGTGCATTCGCAAAAAGGATCATGAAAACACAAACTACAATCCTAGGACATTAATACAAATCAACAAACACGCACAAAAACACTCGCTGAAATGGACATGCACAAACGTACATGTAAAAAAACATGCGCAAAAGTTCATTCTCAACAACGTTCTTGAAAACACGAACTACAATACTAGGACTTTAATACGCATCAACAAACAACAACAAAAGCAATAGATAAAAAAGATAAAGTGGAGTGTAGAAATAAAACTCTACGTTTACGTTTATGTGGATTTTTTTTTTGGATTAATTCATATTTTTATTTTAATTGGTGGATTTGGTATCTTATAGGTACAAATCGAAAATTAGGTGTCCAAGAAGCTAAAATGATCAAAGAGTAAGAAATGAGTTGCAATTAGGAAAATAAAACCAAATTAGAAGAGAGAATCCCTCAACATCTTTGGTAGTTTCCACGAAGTCGAGCATACCTTCTTATCTGAAATCCAAATCATTTGGTTCCGGCGGCATTGGAAAGCTATTTCAGCTGGCTACAATTCCCTTCTAACGGCAAAATTCCAAATTCGGACACCAACATGGTCATAATTGGTTTCCAAAAGCAATCATGAAAATACGTACTGCAGTTCGAGGACATGAATGCACATCGAGAAACACTCGCTAGAAAAGATACACACATAAGTAAGAGTACAAAAGCATGCACAAAAGTACTCACGCAAAAGTGCATTTGCAAAAATGATTATGAAAACACAAACTACAGTCCTAGGAAATTAATACAAATCAGAAACATGCACAAACACACTCGCTCAAATGGACATGCACAAACGTACATGTAAAAAAATATGCGCAAACGTGCATTCGAAACAACGTTCTTAAAAACACGAACTACAATACTAGGACTTTATTACGCATCTACAAACAACAGCAAAAACACTAGATAAAAAAGATACAATGGAGTGTAGAAATAAAACTCTACGTTTACGTTTACGTGGATTTTTTTTTGATTAATTCATATTTTTGTTTTAATTGGTGGATGTGGTATCTTATAGGTACAAATCGAAAATTAGGTGTCCAGGAAGCAAAAATGATCAAAGAGTAAGAAACGAGTTGCAATTAGGAAAAAAAATTCAAATTAGAAGAGAGAATCCCTCAACATCTTTGGTAGTGTCCACGAAGTCGAGCATAACTTTCTCATTCGGACTCCAAATCAACTTGTTCCTGTGGCATTAGAAAGCTATTTCAGTTGGCTACAATTTCCGTCTAACGGCAACATTCCAAATTCGGACTCGAACATGGTCAAAATTGGATTCCAAAAGCGATCATGAAAATACGTAGTACAGTTAGAGAACATGAATGCGCATCGAGAAACGTGCACAAAAACACTCGCCAGAAAAGATACACACATAAGTAAGACTACAAAAGCATGCACAAAAGTACTCACGCAAAAGTGCATTTGCAAAAAGGATTGTGAAAACACAAACTACAATCCTAGGAAATTAATACAAATCGCAAACATGCACAAACACACTCGCTCAAATGGACATGCACAAACGTACATGTAAAAAAATATGCGCAAACGTGCATTCGCAACAACGTTCTTAAAAACACGAACTACAATTCTAGGACTGTATTACGCATCAACAACCAACAGCAAAAACACTAGATAAAAAAGATACAGTGGAGTGTAGAAATAAAACTCTACGTTTACGTTTACGTGGATTTTTTTTTGGATTAATTCATATTTCTGTTTTAATTGGTGGATTTGGTATCTTATAGGTACAAATCGAAAATTGGAGTCCAGGAAGCAAAAATGATCAAAGAGTAAGAAAAGAGTTGAAATTAAGAAAATCAATTCAAATTAGAAGAGAGAATCACTCAACATCTTTGGTATTGTCCACGAAGTCGAGCATAACTTTCTCATTCGGACTCCAAATCAACGTGTTCCTGCGGAATAAGAAAGCTATTTAAGCTGGCTACAATTCCCGTCTAACGGAAAAATTCCAAATTCGGACTCGAACATGATCAAAATTTGATTCCAAAAGCGATCATGAAAATACGTAGTACAATTAGGGACATGAATGCCCATCGAGAAACGTGCACAAAAACACTCGCTAGAAAAGATACACACATAAGTAAAACTACAAAAGCATGCACAAAAGTACTCACGCAAAAGTGCATTTGCAAAAAGAATTATGAAAACACAAACTACAATCCTTGGAAATTAATACAAATCAAAAACACACTCGCTCAAATGCACATGCACAAACGTACATGTAAAAAAATATATGCAAACATATGCATTCCCAACAATGTTCTTTAAAACACGAACTACAATACCAAGACTTTATTACGCATCAACAAACAATAGCAAAAACACTAGATAGAAAAGATACAGTGGAGTCTAGAAATAAAACTCTACGTTTACGTTTACGTGGATTTTTTTTTTGGATTAATTCATATGTCTGTTTTAATGGGTGGATTTGGTATCTTATAGGTACAAATCGAAATTTGGAGTCCAGGCAGCAAAACTGATCAAAGAGTAAGAAAAGAGTTGCAATTAAGAAAATCAATTCAAATTAGAAGAGATAATCACTCAACATCTTTGGTAGTGTCCACTAAGTCGACCATAACTTTCTCATCCGGTGGCATTTGAAAGCAAAATTCCAAATTCGGACTCGAACATGGTCAAAATTGGATTCCAAAAGCGAACATGAAAATACGTACAACAGTTCGAGGACATGAATGCGCATGGAGAAACGTGCACAAAAACACTCGCTAAAAAAGATACGCACATAAGTAAGAGTACAAATCATGCAAAAAAGTACTCACGCAAAAGTACATTCGCAAAAAGGATCATGAAAACACACACTACAATCCTAGGACATTAGTACAAATCAACAAACATGCACAAAAACACTCGCTCAAATGGACATGCACAAACGTACATATAAAAAAACATGCGCAAAAGTGCATTCGCAACAACGTTCTTAAAAACACGATCTGCAATACTTAGACTTTAATACGCATCAACAAACAACACCAAAATCAATAGATAAAAAAGATAAAGTGGAGTGTAGAAATAAAACTCTACTAAACGTTTACGTGGATTTTTTTTTGGATTAATTCATATTTCTGTTTTAATTGGTGGATTTTGTATCTTATAGGTACAAATCGAAAATTAGGTGTCCAGGAAGCTAAAATGATCAAAGAGTAAGAAAAGATTTGCAATTAGGAAAATCAAATCAAATTAAAAGAGAGAATACCTCAACATCTTTGGTAGTGTCCACGAAGTCGAGCCTAACTTTCTCATCCGGACACCAAATCAGCTGGTTCCGGCGACATTACAAAGCCATTTGAGCTGCCTACAATACCTGTCTAATGGCAAAATTCCAAATTCGGACTCGAACATGGTCAAAATTGGATTCCAAAAGCCATCATGAAAATACGTACTATAGTTCGAGGACATGAATGCGCATCGAGAAACGTGGACAAAAACACTCGCTAGAAAAGTTACGCACATAAGTAAGAGTACAAAAGCATGCACAAAAGTACTCACACGGAAGTGCATTTGCAAAAATGATTATGAAAGCACAAACTACAATCCTAGGAAATTAATACAAATCACAAACATGGACAAACACACTCGCTCAAATGGACATGCACAAACGTACATGTAAAAAAATATGCGCAAATGTGCATTGGCAACAACGCTCTTAAAAACACGAACTACAATACAAGGACTTTATTACGCATCAACAAACAACAGCAAAAACACTAGATAAAAAAGATACATTGGAGTGTAGAAATAAAACTCTACGTTTCGTATACGTGGATTTTTTTTTGGATTAATTCATATTTCTGTTTTATTTGGTGGATGTGGTATCTTATAGGTACAAATCGAAAATTAGGTGTCCAGAAAGCAAAAATGATCAAATAGTAAGAAATGAGTTGCAATTAGGAAAATAAATTCAAATTAGAAGAGAGAATCCCTCAACATCTTTGGTAGTTTCCACGAAGTCGAGCATAACTTTCTTTGTAACACCCCACCTTTCCAAAACCCGAAAATCCTAAAACCCGAGAATAATATTCCTAACTCGAGAAAACCCTTAGGAAATATTATTACGTGATTATATGCATTACGTGAATTTAATTATGTTACTTGCGTGAATAATTACGTGCACTATTATATATGTGACTTATATGATTTAAATTCCCGAATATTAAAAATACTATGAAATTTCGTGAATTACGTAGTTTATGTGAATAATTGCGTATTCTTATTTATTTGATAAATTATTTGAAACTTGGTAAACTATGTGAATTATATACATATATATATACTCGTACATACATGCATGCATACGTATACATACATTTATACTAATACTTGCATTATACATTTGAATATATATATATTAGAGTTTTGGATTTTTAAATTGAAAAAGGGATTTTCCTAGTTTTTAATTTCAAGAAAATTCGAAACTTTGTAAAACTTTAAAATAATTTCAGAATCTGGAATTTGAGTCAGTTAGGAGTTCTAGGATTTAATTTGAGAATTTTTGGAATTAGTTTGCTAATATTTCGAAGTTAGGATAATTGCATGTCATTTACATATGTTTTGTGCTTTAAGTGTTCATGTTTCGAATTAATGGTCATGAATTATGAATTTTAGTGTTTTTTGCACTTTGATTTGCTGATGGATGTGTTTAATGGCTGTGAGGAATTGATTGAAATGGATTATTACCTAGAAGTAGTAATAAGTCCATTTAATGAGAATTGAAAAAGGGGAATTTGTTCCTAAGTTTATTTGATGAGTAATTAGTGATGTTTAATGTGTTGATTGTACATGTTTGTGTGCTGAATATGTGTGAATGTGTGTGCTGAATGTGCATGTGGTGTGTTTGTATGTGAGAATTTGGGATTTTTGCCCAAACTGTAAATGTGTGGTAAATTGTGGTATTTGTGTGATTTGTGGCACTTGATTGATATTTGTGATGTCATGTGTGGGGGTTATAGCATTATTTCGAAAAGTTGCATTAAATGATTTTTATTTGAAAGGTTAATGGAATATCGGGTAATAAACAACTCGGATATAGTGGGCCTGTATCCAACTAGGATGATGTGGTAGTGGTTTGATTCCACTTAGTGAAAACGGGCTCGTAACAGGTTTATTATTCGGTACAGAAATTAATCTTTCACGGATCCGATAAAACGAAAATGTATTTTCATGATTTTCACAAAAAGGGCATTTTAGTCATTTTGCATAATTATGTGATCTTGTTAAATGATGTATGTTCGTGAGATATGTGAATTGATCGATTGCCTTGTGTTGTGTGCGGATTGTGGGTAAGAATGGGTATACAATATTATATATTATGTATAACGTATTTCCAAAGTTTGATATTACTCGAATTTCTTACTGAGCTTTATAGCTCATATAGATGTCTTTTAATTGCAGGTAGTAGTAATCCTCAACCGGGATGGATCGAGTAGTGGATCGAGGTCTTGCCCGGGATTTTGGAAGACGTACGAGGACCTATGAACGATGCTAGACTTTTGGTTATTTTCTTTTGGTGGTGTAACCCTAAACCGTAACATTTCTCTTTTCGTACTTTTGAACTCATTTTCATTATGAATCGTACTTAATTCCTACTTTAATATAGTAAGTTTCGTAATTTGCTATTCTCATGCCTTCGTTAGAAAACTTCGAATTATTCACCAAAAATAACCTTTCCGAACTCTGATTTATTCTCGAACCGAAAAATGTTTAGTGAGAATGTAGCACTCGAATGAGAAACCTCCTTTCGAAACTTATTTCTAAATCAAGCTTTGTATTCGGCTAAATCAATCCAACAAAGTTTTCGAAAATGCAAAGCCTTTAACACCCAAAAGAACATATTTTTAATAATTGCATTTTCACCCCATTCCAATGTTTTCAAAAATTACAAAGAGATCCTTTGCTTCCGCTAGTTTAATAAATATTCCGATAAACTGGTTCAATTTATCGCCCATCTAGAAGGGGGGTGCTACAGGAGAGTGGTATCAGAGAATTGTTCATAGATACTCGTACGAACTTCACGGGCTTAAGGACTACTCGAGACACGAAGCTCGGACAATCCGGTAACGTATGTGTATTATTTTCTTTATGTGTTTTATTTGCTTTACTTATTAATGATAATTAATATAGAAGTAATGGCGAGACGTATAACCCGAGCAAACCCGAGCAATCCCGCCGATGAACCACACGACCCCAATCAAACCATTAATAATCTCTCCAACTTAATCCGTGAACAAGCCCAAAACCACCAACGTCAAATCGAACAACTTCTCCAACGTAACCAAACCCCGCCTCAAAATAATGCGCCTCAAGCCATATACGAACGATTCCTCCGAATGAACCCATCCGAATTTCACGGTGGAACCGACCCTACCATAGCCGAAGAGTGGATCAAATCTCTCGAAGTCATCTACGACTACATGCAAATGACCGACCGCGACCGCGTGCACTGTGCCATATTCCTACTCCGAAACGAAGCTCGTCACTGGTGGGAAGGAATCAAGGAAGGAACAAACCTCGAAACTTTGCCATGGACCGAATTCAAAGTGCAATTTTTCGAAAAATATTTCTCGAAAGACGTGCGAGCCCACAAACTCAAGGAATTTCTCGAACTCCGACAAGGCGACTTACCAATGATCGAATACATCCGTCGTTTCGAACGTGGCTGCCTTTACGCCCCATTCATCGCTCGAGACGCCGAAGAAAAGAAGAACCATTTCATTCGTGGCCTTCAACCAGAAATCCGTAGAGACATTCGTATGTCCGACGCCTCGACTTTCCGCCAACTCGTAGACAAAGCGCTCATGGCTGCCCAAGACGAGGGAGAAATTCAAAACAAACGTCGAACGACTCCAAATCATAAATGTTAGAGTAGGTGACCAACAAGCCAACATGCGGCCGTGGTTTTTCGTATTTATTATTGTAATAAACGAACCTTTATTCGTATTAATGATAAAACACCTTGGCATTCTATATCTTTATCCCTTTGTCACAAGCATAGATATAGTCCTTACAGTTATTACAAGTACTAGTAATTGATCGTTAGGATCGTGAGATATTTACTTAAGTATTATAACTGTTAAACGTGTTCCTAGTCGAAGGGTTACGCCACTAATGAGGATATCGGCCTTTCCCATTAAGACTAGCACTTAGTGTATGTGTACTGCATCTCATCAGTAAACGGTATTGTGATATCGGCATGCATAAGTGGGTGCTCGTAAGTTGACGAGTTCACTGAACTCCCTCACCCTAGAAATCTCTAAGTGGTTCCCAATAATCGAGTAGAGATATCTATGGTATAGTTGTACACCATTAGTCCTTATGACCTAGACATCACCGTGACTTCACTAGAGGACCAGCTGTATCGTGACCTGTCCCTGAGTTCCACCGAGGACCATCCCAAGGGCCAGTGTTCGTGCAGTCCGAAATCTAGTGGGAGGTCTGTGCATTGTAGTCGGGGATTCGATCGCTAGAATAGTCTTGGATGTCCTGTGTGTTCTGAAAGTTTGTAATCATTCTAAGTCTCTGGCCAGAGCTGACTAAGTGATGATTAGAGAATTCGATTCTTTAAGTCATGCACGTAAGGATTACAACACTTAGAACGATCGCACCGTTATTGAGCATATAAAGAGGTCTCGATGAACCAATGCCTCTAGTTCGATCGGGACATATGAATCGAAGGGACCGTACTGTACGTTAACTATATCTCAAGGTTCTTGCAGGCACTTCATTTGTATCTAGGGAATCATGACGCGTAGTTGCTAGACGCCAATCTTGATTCGTTGGGTGATTAAGGTGAAACGAGCTTCATCTTAATCGTAACTCTAAGGGACGAGTTTTTACCACAAAGAGTTGTGGGCCCACGGCTAGCTTACACCTGAACCATCGAGGGTCACACTGCTCGTGCACATGAGATCTTTGAATAAACGGTCAGAGATAAAATAGTTTATCTTTGCATAATTGGAAGTCAATATGATTGAGTCCAACATTCGTAATTTGGAATTATTAATGAGAATAAGAAAAGGAAAAGAATAAGCGAACGTGTTAGTGAACTTTCTAAATCGGGAAGTTTCCAAATTTAGAAAGTCCACTGAACTAGGGTTTCCACTTTTGGAAAGTTGGAAATTAAGAGATGGCACTCGTAATGACGAGAAAATTATAATGACTCGGAAAATGTAATCGTTACAATTTTTCGATCATTGAATTGAGAGATACGAGCGATTAAAGAAACTAACGAGCTTAAGCTGTTGGGCCCAGTCCAACTTAAGCCCGCTAGGGTTTCATGCAAGGGACTATAAATACATGATTTATAACCCTAGCACAAACAACAAAAACCCTAACCCTAAGCGGCCGAGCTCTCTCTCTCTCGCCCCTCTCCCGCGCGGCCACCTCCGCCGTTGGCGTCGCTCCGTCGCCGGAAAACGGCCGTTCATCGGCCGTTCTTGTTCGGTATCCTTTCTCCTTCATTATTCTTTCCGTTTTATTCTAACTATTTCGTGTCTAGTGCCACGATTTAGTAGATCGAAGTATACGAGGTGAAATCCGAGAGGAGGAAGACCGTAGATCGAAGAATCGAGGAGCAACGCACGAGCCGAAGCTGCACGCTGCCCCACGCGCCGCCCCGGAAGACCGCGCGTGCTCTACACGCGCCGCCGTGAGCTGCCACACCGCCGCTGCTGCTGCTCCATTGCTGCCCCGATTCTACGGATTGGTTTCCGTAGTAATCACGACGTATCGTTCACTCCTACCTCACGCGTCAAGAGGTAAATACTCGAAACCCTAGTTTCGTTTTAGGGTTTAAATTTAAACTATGATTTCATGCTTATGTTTGTATGATTTTATGTGATTATGTGTAATCGATTAAATCGTTGCAAGCATGTTATTTGGTTTAAATGCGAGCATGTTAATTGATTTAAATTCGGTTAAATTTATTAGCATGTATGTTGTTTTTAATTTCGCTGGAAGCGCAAAGGTACGCAATTAATTGATTTAATTTATCGGGCATGTACTTGTGTGTTTTAAAGTCGTTTAAATCACGTAAAATTTTTGTTTTCCGCTGCGTATACGTGCCCGAAACCCAACAATAAATTGGAGTCCAAGAAGCAAAAATGATCAAACAGTTTGAAAAGAGTTGCAATTAAGAAAATAAATTCAAATTAGAAGAGAGAATCCCTCAACATCTTTCGTAGTGTCCACGAAGTCGAGCATAACTTTCTCATCCGGACTCCAAATCAACTTGTTCCGGCGGCATTAGAAAGCTATTTCAGCTGGTTACAATTCCTGTCTCACGGCAAAATTCCAAAATCGGACTCATACATGATCAAAATTGGAATCCAAAAGCGATCATGAAAATACGTACTACAGTTCGAGGACATTAATGCGCATCGAGAAACGTGCACAAAAACACTCGCTAAAAAAGATACGCACATAAGAAAGAGTACAAAGCATGCATAAAAGTACTCACGCAAAAGTGCATTCGCAAAAAGGATCATGAAAACACAAACTACAATCCTAGGACATTAATACAAATCAACAAACATGTACAAAAATACTCGCTCAAATGGACATGCACAAACGTACATGTAAAAAAACATGGTCAAAATTGGAATCCAAAAGCGATCATGAAAATACGTACTACAGTTCGAGGACATTAATGCGCATCGAGAAACGTGCACAAAAACACTCGCTAAAAAAGATACGCACATAAGAAAGAGTACAAAGCATGCATAAAAGTACTCACGCAAAAGTGCATTCGCAAAAAGGATCATGAAAACACAAACTACAATCCTAGGACATTAATACAAATCAACAAACATGTACAAAAATACTCGCTCAAATGGACATGCACAAACGTACATGTAAAAAAACATGCGCAAAAGTGCACTCGCAACAACGTTCTTAAAAACACGAACTACAATACTAGGACTTTAATACGCATCAACAAAAAAGAGGAAAAGCAATAGATAAAAAAGATAAAGTGGAGTGTAGAAATAAAACTCTACGTTTACGTTTACGTGGATTTTTTTTGGATTAATTCATATGTCTGTTTTAATTGGTGGATTTGGTGTCTTACAGGTACAAATCGAAAATTAGGTGTCTAGAAAGCTAAGATGATCAAAGAGTAAGAAAAGAGTTGCAATTAGGAAAATCAAATCAAATTAAAAGAGAGAATCCCTCAACATCTTTGGTAGGGTCCACGAAGTCGAGCATAACTTTCTCATCCGGACTCTAAATAAATCTGGTTCACGGCGGCATTAGAAAGCTATTTCAGCTGGCTACAGTTCTTATCTACCGGCAACATTCCAAATTCGGACTCGAACATGATAAAAAATGGATTCCAAAAGCGAGCATGAAAATACGTACTACAGTTCGAGGACATGACTGCACATCGAGAAACGTGCAAAAAAACACTCGTTAGAAAAGATACGCACATAAGTAAGAGTACAAAAGAATGCACATAAGTACTCACGCAAAACTGCATTTGCAAACAGGATTATGAAAACACAAACTACAATCCTAGAAAATTAATACAAATCACAAACATGCACAAACACACTCCCTCAAATGGACATTCACAAACGTACATGTAAAAAAATATGCGCAAACGTGCATTCGCAACAACGTTCTTAAAAACACGAACTACAATACTAGGACTTTATTACGCATCAACAAACAACAACAAAAACACTAGATAAAAAAGATACAGTGGAGTGTAGAAATAAAACTCTACGTTTACGTTTACGTGGATTTTTTTTTGGATTAACTCATATTTCTGTTTTAATTGGTGGATTTTGTATCTTATAGGTACAAATCGAAAATTAGGTGTCCAGGAAGGAAAAATGATCAAAGAGTAAGAAACGAATTGCAATTAGGAAAATAAATTCAAATTAGAAGAGAGAATCCCTCAACATCTTTTGTAGTGTCCACGAAGTCGAGCATAACTTTCTCATTCGGACTCCAAATCAACTTGTTCTTGCGGCATTCGAAAGCTATTTCAGCTGGCTACAATTCCCGTCTAACGGCAAAATTCCAATTTCGGACTCGAACATGGTCAAAATTGGATTCCAAAGGCGATCATGAAAATACATACTACAGTTAGAGGACATGAATGCGCATCGAGAAACGTACAAAAACACTCGCTAGAAAAGATAAGCACATAAGTAAGAGTACAAAAGCATGCACAAACGTACTCACGCAAAAGTGCATTTGCGAAAATGATTATGAAAACACAAAGTACAATCCTAGGAAATTAATACAAATCACAAACATGCACAAACAAACTCGCTCAAATGGACATGCACAAACGTACATGTAAAAATATATGCGCAAACGTGCATTCGCAACAACGTTCTTAAAAACACGAACTACAATACTAGGACTTTATTACGCATTAACAAACAACAACAAAAACACTAGATAAAAAAGATACAGTGGAGTGTAGGAATAAAACTCTACGTTTACTTTTACGTGGATTTTTTTTTGCATTAATTCATATTTTTGTTTTAATCGGTGGATTTGGTATCTTATAGGTACAAATCGAAAATTAGGTATCCAGGAAGGAAAAATGATCAAAGAGTAAGAAACGAATTGCAATTAGGAAAATAAATTCAAATTAGAAGAGAGAATCCCTCAACATCTTTGGTAGTGTCCACGAAGTCGAGCATAACTTTCTCATTCGGACTCCAACTCAACGGGTTCCTGCGGCATTAGAAAGCTATTTCAGCTGCCTACACTTCTCGTCTAACGGCAAAATTCCAAATTCGGACTCGAACATGGTCTAAATTTGATTCCAAAAGCGATCATGAAAATACGTACTACAGTTAGAGGACATGAATGCGCATCGAGAAACGTGCAGCAAAACACTCGCTAGAAAAGATACGCACATAAGTAAGAGTACAAAAGCATGCACAAAAGTACTCATGCAAAAGTGCATTTGCAATAAGGATTATGAAAACACAAACTACAATCCTAGGAAATTAATTCAAATCACAAACATGCACAAACACACTCGCTCAAATGGACATGCACAAACGTACATGTTAAAATACATGTGCAAACGTGCATTCGCAACAATGTTCTTAAAAACACGAACTACAATACTAGGACTTTATTACGCATGAACTAACAACAACAAAAACACTAGATAAAAAAGATACAATAGAGTGTCGAAATAAAACTCTACGTTTACGTTTACGTGGATTTTTTTTTTTGATTAATTCATATTTCTGTTTTAATTGGTGGATTATGTATGTTATAGGTAAAAATAGAAAATTAGGTGTCTAGGAAGCTAAAATTATCAAAGAGTAAGAAAGGAGTTGCAAATAGGAAAATCAAGTCAAATTAGAAGTGAGAATCCCTCAACATCTTTGGTAGTGTCCACGAAGTCGAGCATAACTTTCTCATCCGGACTCCAAATCAACTTGTTCTGGCAGGATTAGAAAGCTATTTCAGCTGGCTACAATTCCTGTCGCACGGCAAAATTCCAAAATCGGACTCATACATGGTCAAAATTGGATTCCGAAAGTGATCATGAAAATACGTACTACAGTTCGAGGACATTAATGCGCATCGAGAAACGTGCACAAAAACATACGCTAAAAAAGATACGCACATAAGAAAGAGTACAAAGCATGCATAAAAGTACTCACGCAAAATTTGCATTCGCAAAAAGGATCATGAAAACACAAACTACAATCCTAGGATATTAATACAAATCAACAAACATGTACAAAAACACTCGCTCAAATGGACATGCACAAACGTTCATGTAAAAAAACATGCGCAAAAGTGCACTCGCAACAACGTTCTTAAAAACACGAACAACAATACTAGGACTTTAATACGCATCAACAAACAACAACAAAAGCAATAGATAAAAAAGATAAAGTGGAGTGTAGAAATAAAACTCTACGTTTACGTTTACGTGGATTTTTTTTGGACCAATTCATGTCTGTTTTAATTGGTGGATTTGGTGTCTTATAGGTACAAATCGAAAATTAGGTGTCCAGAAAGCTAAGATGATCAAAGGGTAAGAAAAGAGTTGCAATTAGGAAAATCAAATCAAATTATAAGAGATAATCCCTCAACATCTTTGGTAGGGTCCACGAAGTCGAGCATAACTTTCTCATTCGGACTCCAATTCAACTGGTTCTGGCGGCATAAGAAAGCTATTTCAGCTGGCTACAATTCCCGTCTAACGGCAACATTCCAAATTCGAACTCGAACATGGTCAAAAATGGATTCCAAAAGCGAGGATGAAAATACGTACTACAGTTCGAGGACATGACTACACATCGAGAAAAATGCACAAAAACACTCGCTAAAAAAGATATGCACATAAGTAAAGGTACAAAGCATGCATAAAAGTACTCACGCAAAAGTGCATTCGTAAAAATGATTATGAAAACACAAACTACAATCCTAGGAAATTAATATATATCACAAACATGCACAATCACACTCGCTCAAATGGATATGCACAAACGTACATGTAAAAAAATATGCACAAACGTGCATTCGCAACAATGTTCTTAAAAACACGAACTACAATACTAGGACTTTATTACGCATCGACAAACAACAGCAAAAACACTAGATAAAAAAGATACAGTGGAGTGTAGAAATAAAACTCTACATTTACGTTTACGTGGGTATATTTTGGATTAATTCATATTTCTGTTTTAATTGGTGGATGTTGTATCTTATAAGTACAAATCGAAAATTAGGTGTCCAAGAAGCAAAAATGATCAAAGAGTAAGAAACGAGTTGCAATTAGGAAAATAAATTCAAATTAGAAAAGAGAATCCCTCAATATCTTTGGTAGTGTCCACGAAGTCGAGCATAACTTTCTCATTCGGACTCCAAATAAACTGGTTCCTGCGGCATTAGAAACCTATTTCATCTGGCTAAAATTCCCGCCTAAGGGCACAATTACAAATTCGGACTCGAACATGGTCAAAATTGGATTCCAAAAGCGATCATGAAAATACGTACTACAGTTCGAGGACATGAATGTGCATCGAGAAACGTGGAAAAAATCACGCGCTAGAAAAGATACACACATAAGTAAGAGTACAAAAGCATGCACAGAAGTACTCACGCAAAAGTGCATTTGCAAACAGGATTATGAAAACACAAACTACAATCCTAGGAAATTAATACAAATAACAAACATGCACAAACACACTCGCTCAAATGGACATGCACAAACGTACATGTAAAAAAATATGCGCAAACGTGCATTCGCAACAACGTTCTTAAAAACACGAACTACAATACTAGGACTTTATTACACATCAACAAACAACAGCAAAAACACTATATAAAAAAGATACAGTGGAGTGTAGAAATAAAACTCTACGTGTACGTTTATGTGGATTTTTTTTTGGATTAATTCATATATCTGTTTTAATTGGTGGATTTGGTATCTTATAGGTACAAATCGAAAATTAGGTTTCCAGTAAGCTAAAATGACCAAAGAGTAAAAAAAGAGTTGCAACTAGGAAAATCAAATAAAATTAGAAGAGAGAATCCCTCAACATCTTTGGTAGTGTCCATGAAGTGAACCATAACTTTCTCATCAGGACTTCATATCAACTGGTTCTGGCGGCATTAGAAATTTATTTCAGCTGGCTACAATTCCTGTCTAACGGCGAAATTCCAGATTCGGACTCGAACATGGTCAAAATTGGATTCCAAAAGCGATCATTAAAATACGTACTATAGTTCGAGCACATGAATGCGCATCGAGAAACGTGCAAAAAAACACTCGCTAGAAAAGTTCCGCACATAAGTAAGAGTACAAAAGCATGCACAAAAGTACTCATGCAAAAGTGCATTTGCGAAAATGATTATGAAAACACAAACTACAATCCTAGGAAATTAATACAAATCACAAACATGCACAAACACACTCGCTCAAATGGACATGCACAAACGTACATGTAAAAAAATATGCGCAAACGTGCATTCGCAACAACGTTCTTAAAAACACGAACTACAATACTAGGACTTTATTACGCATCAACAAACAACAGCAAAAACACTAGATAAAAAAGATACAACGGAGTGTAGAAATAAAACTCTACGTTTACGTTTACGTGGATTAATTCATATTTCTATTTTAATTGGTGGATTTTGTATTTTATAGGTACAAATCATAAATTGGAGTCCAAGAAGCAAAAATGATCAAACAGTAAGAAAAGAGTTGCAATTAAGAAAATAAATTCAAATTAGAAGAGAGAATCCCTCAACATCTTTCGTAGTGTCCACGAAGTCGAGCATAACTTTCTCATCCGGACTCCAAATCAACTTGTTCCGGCGGCATTAGAAAGCTATTTCAGCTGGTTACAATTCCTGTCTCACGGCAAAATTCCAAAATCGGACTCATACATGGTCAAAATTGGAATCCAAAAGCGATCATGAAAATACGTACTACAGTTCGAGGACATTAATGCGCATCGAGAAACGTGCACAAAAACACTCGCTAAAAAAGATACGCACATAAGAAAGAGTACAAAGCATGCATACAAGTACTCACGCAAAAGTGCATTCGCAAAAAGGATCATGAAAACACAAACTACAATCCTAGGACATTAATACAAATCAACAAACATGTACAAAAATACTCGCTCAAATGGACATGCACAAACGTACATGTAAAAACACATGCGCAAAAGTGCACTCGCAACAACGTTCTTAAAAACACGAACTACAATACTAGGACTTTAATACGCATCAACAAACAACAACAAAAGCAATAGATAAAAAAGATAAAGTGGAGTGTAGAAATAAAACTCTACGTTTACGTTTACGTGGATTGTTTTTGGACCAATTCATGTCTGTTTTAATTGGTGGATTTGGTGTCTTATAGGTACAAATCAAAAATTAGGTGTCCAGAAAGCTAAGATGATCAAAGAGTAAGAAAAGAGTTGCAATTAGGAAAATCAAATCAAATTATAAGAGATAATCCCTCAACATCTTTGGTAGGGTCCACGAAGTCGAGCATAACTTTCTCATCCGGACTCCAATTCAACTGGTTCTGGCGGCATAAGAAAGCTATTTCAGCTGGCTACAATTCCCGTCTAACGGCAACATTCCAAATTCGAACTCGAACATGGTCAAAAATGGATTCCAAAAGCGAGGATGAAAATACGTACTACAGTTCGAGGACATGACTACACATCGAGAAAAATGCACAAAAACACTCGCTAAAAAAGATATGCACATAAGTAAAGGTACAAAGCATGCATAAAAGTACTCACGCAAAAGTGCATTCGTAAAAATGATTATGAAAACACAAACTACAATCCTAGGAAATTAATATATATCACAAACATGCACAATCACACTCGCTCAAATGGACATGCACAAACGTACATGTAAAAAAATATGCACGAACGTGCATTCGCAACAATGTTCTTAAAAACACGAACTACAATACTAGGACTTTATTACGCATCAACAAACAACAGCAAAAACACTAGATAAAAAAGATACAGTGGAGTGTAGAAATAAAACTCTACATTTACGTTTACGTGGGTATATTTTGGATTAATTCATATTTCTGTTTTAATTGGTGGATGTTGTATCTTATAAGTACAAATCGAAAATTAGGTGTCCAGGAAGCAAAAATGATCAAAGAGTAAGAAACGAGTTGCAATTAGGAAAATAAATTCAAATTAGAAGAGAGAATCCCTCAATATCTTTGGTAGTGTCCACGAAGTCGAGCATAACTTTCTCATTCGGACTCCAAATAAACTGGTTCCTGCGGCATTAGAAACCTATTTCATCTGGCTACAATTCCCGCCTAAGGGCACAATTACAAATTCGGACTCGAACATGGTCAAAATTGGATTCCAAAAGCGATCATGAAAATACGTACTACAGTTCGAGGACATGAATGTGCATCGAGAAACGTGGCAAAAATCACGCGCTAGAAAAGATACACACATAAGTAAGAGTACAAAAGCATGCACAGAAGTACTCACGCAAAAGTGCATTTGCAAACAGGATTATGAAAACACAAACTACAATCCTAGGAAATTAATACAAATCACAAACATGCACAAACACACTCGCTCAAATGGACATGCACAAACGTACATGTAAAAAAATATGCGCAAACGTGCATTCGCAACAACGTTCTTAAAAACACGAACTACAATACTAGGACTTTATTACGCATCAACAAACAACATCAAAAACACTAGATAAAAAAACCAGGTGGATTTTGTTTACGTGGATTTTGTTTTGGATTAATACGTATTTCTATTTTAATTGGTCGATGTGGTATCTTATAGGTACAAATCGAAAATTAGGTGTCCAGGAAGCAAAAATTATCAAGTAGTAAGAAACGAGTTGTAATTAGGAAAATAAATTCAAATTAGAAGAGAGAATCCCTCAACATCTTTGGTAGTGTCCACGAAGTCGAGCATAACTTTCTCATTCGGACTCCAAATGAATTGGTTCTAGCGGCATTAGAAAGCTATTTCAACTGGCTACAATTCCCGTCTAACGGCAAAATTCCAAATTCGGACTCGAACATGGTCAAAATTGGATTCCAAAAGCGATCTTGAAAATACGTACCACGGTTCGAGGATATGAATGCGCATCGAGAAACGTGCACAAAAACACTCGCTAGAAAAGATACACACATAAGTAAGAGTACAAAAGCATGCACAAAAGTACTTACGCAAAAGTGCATTTGCAAAAAGGATTATGAAAACACAAACTACAATCCTAGGAAATTAATAAAAATCACAAACATGCACAAACACACTCGCTCAAATGGACATGCACAAACGTACATGTAAAAAAATATGTGCAAACATACATTCGCAACAACGTTCTTAAAAACACGAACTACAATACTAGGACTTTATTACGCATCAACAAACAACAGCAAAAACACTAAATAAAAAAGATACAATGGAGTGTAGAAATAAAACTCTACGTTTACGTTTACGTGGATTTTTTTTTTGGATTAATTCATATTTATGTTTTAATTGGTGGATTTGGTATCTTATAGGTACAAAACGAAAATTAGGTGTTCAGGAAGCAGAAATGATCAAAGAGTAAGAAAAGAGTTGCGATTAGGAAAATCAAATCAAATTAGAAGAGAGAATCCCTCAACATCTTTGGTAGTGTCCGCGAAGTCGAGCATGACTTTCTCATCTGGACTCCAAATCAACAAGTTCCGGCGGAATTAGAAAGCTATTTTAGCTGGCTACAATTCCCGTCTAACGAAAAAAATCCAAATTCGGACTCGAACATGGTCAAAATTGGATTCCAAAAGCGATCATGAAAATACGTACTACAGTTCGAGGACATGAATGGCATCGAGAAACGTGCACAAAAACACTCGCTAAAAAAGATACGCACATAAGTAAGAGTACAAAGCATGCATAAAAGTACTCACGCAAAAGTGCATTCGCAAAAAGGATCATGAAAACACAAACTACAATCCTAGGACATTAATACAAATCAACAAACATGCACAAAAACACTCGCTCAAATAGACATGCACAAACGTACATGTAAAAAAACATGCGCAAAAGTGCATTCGCAACAACGTTCTTAAAAACACGAACTACAATACTAGGACATTAATACGCATCAACAAACAACAACAAAAGCAATAGATAAAAAAGATAAGGTGGAGTGTAGAAATAAAACTCTACGTTTACGTTTATGTTTAGGTGGATTTTTTTTTGGATTAATTCATATTTCTGTTTTAATTGGTGGATTTGGTATCTTATAGGTACAAATCGAAAATTAGGTGTCCAGGAAGCTAAAATGACCAAAGAGTAAGAAAAGAGTTGCAATTAGGAAAATCAAATAAAATTAGAAGAGAGAGTCCCTCAACATCTTTGGTAGTGTCCACAAAGTCAACCATAACTTTCTCATCTAGACTCTAAATCAACTAGTTCTGGCGGCGTTAGAAAGTCATTTGAGCTGGCTACAATTCCTGTCTAACTGCGAAATTCCAGATTCGGACTCGAACATGGTCAAAATTGGATTCCAAAAGCAATCATTAAAATACGTACTACAGTTCGAGCACATGAATGCGCATCGAGAAACGTGCACAAAAACACTTGATAGAAAAGTTCCGCAAATAAGTAAGAGTACAAAAGCATGCACAAAAGTACTCACGCAAAAGTGCATTTGCAAAAATGATTATGACAACACAAACTACAATCCTAGGAAATTAATACAAATCACAAACATGCACAAACACACTTGCTCAAATGGACATGCAGAAACGTACATGTAAAAAAATATGCGCAAACGTGCATTCGCAACAGCGTTCTTAAAAACACGAACTACAATACTAGGACTTTATTACGCATCAACAAACAACAGCAAAAACACTAGATAAAAAAGATACAATGGAGTGTACAAATAAAACTCTACGTTTCGTTTACGTGGATTTTTTTTTGGATTAATTCATATTTCTGTTTCAATTGGTGGATGTGGTATCTTATAGGTACAAATCGAAAATTAGGTGTCCAGGAAGCAAAAATTATCAAATAGTAAGAAACGAGTTGCAATTAGGAAAATAAATTCAAATTAGAAGAGAGAATCCCTCAACATCTTTGGTAGTGTCCACGAAGTCGAGCATAACTTTCTCATTCGGACTCCAAATGAACTGGTTCTAGCGGCATTAGAAAGCTATTTCAACTGGCTACAATTCCAAATTCGGACTCGAACATAGTCAAAATTGGATTCCAAAAGCGATCATGAAAATACGTACGACAGTTCGAGGACATGAATGCGCATCGAGAAACGTGCACAAAAACACTCGCTAAAAAAGATACGCACATAAGTAAGAGTACAAAGCATGCATAAAAGTACTCACGCAAAAGTGCATTCGCAAAAAGGATCATGAAAACACAAACTACAATCCTAGGACATTAATACAAATCAACAAACATGCACAAAAACACTCGCTCAAATAGACATGCACAAACGTGCATGTAAAAAAACATGAGCAAAAGTGCATTCGCAACAACATTCTTAAAAACACGAACTACAATACTAGGACTTTAATACGCATCAACAAACAACAACAAAAGCAATAGATAAAAAAGATAAAGTGGAGTGTAGAAATAAAACTCTACGTTTACGTTTATGTTTAGGTGGATTTTTTTTGGATTAATTCATATTTCTGTTTTAATTGGTGGATTTGGTATCTTATAGGTACAAATCGAAAATTAGGTTTCCAGTAAGCTAAAATGACCAAAGAGTAAAAAAAGAGTTGCAACTAGGAAAATCAAATAAAATTAGAAGAGAGAATCCCTCAACATCTTTGGTAGTGTCCATGAAGTGAACCATAACTTTCTCATCAGGACTCCATATCAACTGGTTCTGGCGGCATTAGAAAGTTATTTCAGCTGGCTACAATTCCTGTCTAACGGCGAAATTCCAGATTCGGACTCGAACATGGTCAAAATTGGATTCCAAAAGCGATCATTAAAATACGTACTATAGTTCGAGCACATGAATGCGCATCGAGAAACGTGCACAAAAACACTCGCTAGAAAAGTTCCGCACATAAGTAAGAGTACAAAAGCATGCACAAAAGTACTCACGCAAAAGTGCATTTGCGAAAATGATTATGAAAACACAAACTACAATCCTAGGAAATTAATACAAATCACAAACATGCACAAACACACTTGCTCAAATGGACATGCAGAAACGTACATGTAAAAAAATATGCAAACGTGCATTCGCAACAGCGTTCTTAAAAACACGAACTACAATACTAGGACTTTATTACGCATCAACAAACAACAGCAAAAACACTAGATAAAAAAGATACAATGGAGTGTACAAATAAAACTCTACGTTTAGTTTACGTGGATTTTTTTTTGGATTAATTCATATTTCTGTTTCAATTGGTGGATGTGGTATCTTATAGGTACAAATCGAAAATTTGGTGTCCAGGAAGCAAAAATTATCAAATAGTAAGAAACGAGTTGCAATTAGGAAAATAAATTCAAATTAGAAGAGACAATCCCTCAACATCTTTGGTAGTGTCCACGAAGTCGAGCATAACTTTCTCATTCGGACTCCAAATGAACTGGTTCTAGCGGCATTCGAAAGCTATTTCAACTGGCTACAATTCCCGTCTAACGGCAAAATTCCAAATTCGGACTCGAACATAGTCAAAATTGGATTCCAAAAGCGATCATGAAAATACGTACCACGGTTCGAGGACATGAATGCGCATCGAGAAACGTGCACAAAAACACTCGCTAGAAAGGATACACACATAAGTAAGAGTACAAAAGCATGCACAAAAGTACTCACGCAAAAGTGCATTTGCAAAAAGGCTTATGAAAACACAAACTACAATCCTAGGAAATTAAAACAAATCACAAACATGCACAAACACACTCGCTCAAATGGACATGCACAAACGTACATGTAATAAAATATGTGCAAACATGCATTCGCAACAACGTTCTTAAAAACACGAACTACAATACTAGGACTTTATTACGCATCAATAAACAATAGCAAAAACACTAAATAAAAAAGATACAATGCAGTGTAGAAATAAAACTCTACGTTTACGTTTACGTAGATATTTTTTTGGATTAGTTCATATTTATGTTTTAATTGGTGGATTTGGTATCTTATAGGTACAAATTGAAAATTAGGTGTCCAGGAAGCAGAAATGATCAAAGAGTAAGAAAAGAGTTACAATTAGGAAAATCAAATCAAATTAGAAGAGAGAATCCCTCAGCATCTTTGGTAGTGTCCACGAAGTCGAGCATAACTTTCTCATCTGGACTCCAATTCAACAAGTTCAGGCGGAATTAGAAAGTTATTTCAGCTGGCTACAATTCCCGTTTAACGACAAAAATCCAGATTCGGACTCGAACATGGTCAAAATTGGATTCCAAAAGCGATCATGAAAATACGTACTACAGTTCCAGGACATGAATGCGCATCGAGAAACGTGCACAAAAACACTCGCTAGAAAAGTTCCGCACATAAGTAAGAGTACAAAAGCATGCACAAAAGTACTCACGCAAAAGTGCATTTGCAAAAATGATTATGAAAACACAAACTACAATCCTAGGAAATTAATACAAATCACAAACATGCACAAACACACTCGCTCAATGGACATGTACAAACGTACATGTAAAAAAATATGCGCAAACGTGCATTCGCAACAACGTTCTTAAAAACACGAACTACAATACTAGGACTTTATTACGCATCAACAAACAACAGCAAAAACACAAGATAAAAAATATACAATGGAGTGTACAAATAAAACTCTACGTTTTGTTTACGTCGATTTTTTTTTTTTGGATTAATTCATATTTCTGTTTTAATTGGTGGATGTGGTATCTTATAGGTACAAACCGAAAATTAGGTGTCCAGGAAGCAAAAAATATCAAATAGTAAGAAACGAGTTGCAACTAGGAAAATAAATTCAGATTAGAAGAGAGAATCCCTCAACATCTTTGGTAGTGTCCACGAAGTCGAGCATAACTTTCGCATTCGGACTCCAAATCAACTGGTTCCCGCGACATTATAAAGCTATTTCAACTGGCTACAATTCCTGTCTAACGGCAAAATTCCAAATTCGGACTCGAACATTGTCAAAATTGGATTCCAAAAGCGATCATGAAACTACGTACTACAGTTCGAGGACATGAATGCGCATCGAGAAACGTGCACAAAACACTCGCTAGAAAAGATACACACATAAGTAATAGTTCAAAAGCATGCACAAAAGTACTCACGCAAAAGTGCTTTTGTGAAAAGGATTTTGAAAACACAAACTACAATCCTAGGAAATTAATACAAATCACAAACATGAACAAACACACTTGGTCAAATGGACATGCAAAAACGTACATGTAAAAAAATATGTGCAAACATGCATTCGCAACAACGTTCATAAAAACACGAACTACCATACTAGGACATTATTACGCATCAACAAACAACAGCAAAAACACTAGATACAAAACATACAATGGAGTGTAGAAATAAGACTCTACGTTTACGTTTACGTGGATTTTTTTTTTTTTGGATTAATTCATATTTCTGTTTTAATTGGTGGATTTGGTATCTTATAGGTACAAATCGAAAATTAGGTGTCCAGGAAGCAGAAATGATCAAAGAGTAAGATAGGAGTTGCAATTAAGAAAATAAATTCAAATTAGAAGAGAGAATCCCTAAACATCTTTGGTAGAGTCCACGTAGTCGAGCATAACTTTCTCATCTGGACTCACTATCAACCGGTTCCGGCGGCATTGGAAAGCTATTTCAGCTAGCTACAATTCCCGTCTAACGGCAAAAATCCAAATTCGGACTCGAACATGGTCAAAATTGGATTCCAAAAGCAATCATGAAAATACGTAATACAGTTCCAGGACTTGAATGCGCATCGAGAAATGTGCACAAAAACACTCGCTAGAAAAGTTACGCACATAAGTAAGAGTACAAAAGCATGAACAAAAGTACTCACGCAAAAGTGCATTTGCAAAAATGATTATGTAAACACAAACTACAATCCTAGGAAATTAATACAAATCACAAACATGAACAAACACACTCGCTGAAATGGACATGCACAAACGTACATGTAAAAAAATATGTGCAAACATGCATTCGCAACAACGTTCTTAACAACACAAACTACAATACTAGGACTTTATTACGCATCATCAAACAACAGCAAAAACACTAGATAAAAAAGATACAATGGAGTGTAGAAATAAAACTCTACGTTTACGTTTACGTGGATTTTTTTTTTTTTGGATTAATTCATATTTCTGTTTTAATTGGTGGATTTGGTATCTTATAGGTACAAATCGAAAATTAGGTGTCCAGGAAGCAGAAATGATCAAAGAGTAAGAAAAGAGTTGCAATTAAGAAAATAAATTCAAATTAGAAGAGAGAATCCCTCATTATCTTTGGTAGTGTCCACGTAGTCGCGCTTAACTTTCTCATCAGGACTTCAAATCAACTGGTTCCGGCATCATTGGAAAGCTATTTTAGCTAGTTACAATTCCTATCTGACGGCAAAAGTCCAAATTCGGACTCGAACATGGTCAAAATGGGATTCCAAAAGCGATCATGAAAATACGTACTACAGTTCGAGGACATGAATGCGCATCGAGAAACGTGCACAAAAGCACTCAATAAAAAAGATACCCACATAAGTAAGAGTACAAAGAATGCATAAAAGTACTCACACAAAAGTGCATTCGCAAAAAGGATCATGAAAACACAAACTACAATCCTAGGACATTAATACAAATCAATAAACATGCACAAAAACACTCGTTCAAATAGACATGCACAAACGTACATGTAAAAAAACATGCGCAAAAGTGCATTCGCAACAACGTTCTTAAAACACGAACTACAATACTAGGACTTTCATACGCATCAACAAACAACAGCAAAAACAATAGATAAAAAAGATAAAGTGGAGTGTAGAAATAAAACTCTACGTTTACGTTTACGTGGATTTTTTTTTGGATTAATTCATATTTATGTTTTAATTGGTGGATTTGGTATCTTATAGGTACAAATCGAAAATTAGGTGTCCAGGAAGCTAAAAAGATCAAAGAGTAAGAAAAGAGTTGCAATTAGGAAAATCAAATCAAATTAGAAGAGATAATCCCTCAACATCTTTGGTAGTGTCCACGAAGTCGAGCATAACTTCCTCATCCAGACTCCAAATCAAATAGTTCCTTCGGCATTAGAAAGCTATTTCAGCTAGCTACAATTCCCGTCTAACGGCAAAATTCAAAATTCGGACTCGAACATGGTCAAAATTGGATTCCAAAAGCGATCATGAAAATACGTACTACATTAGAGGACATGAATGCGCATCGAGAAACGTGCACAAAAACACTCGCTGGAAAAGATACACACATAAGTAAGAGTACAAAAGCATGCACAAAAGTACTCACGCAAAAGTGCATTTGTAAAAAGGATTATGAAAACACAAAAAACTACAATCCTAGGAGATTAATACAAATTACAAACACACTCGCTCAAATGGACATGCACAAACGTCCATGTAAAAAAATATGTGCAAACATGCATTCGCAACATTGTTCTTAAAAACACGAACTACAATACTAGGACTTTGTTACGCATCAACAAACAACAGCAAAAACACTAGATAAACAAGATACAATGGAGTGTAGAAATAAAACTCT
The DNA here is from genome assembly GCF_000504015.1 of Erythranthe guttata. Next base: position 343,822 of record NW_012193202.1, read on the forward strand.
ACGTTTCGTTTACGTGGAATTTTTTTTGGATTAATTCATATTTCTGTTTTAATTGGTGGATGTGGTATCTTTTAGGTATAAATTGAAAATTAGGTGTCCAGAAAGCAAAATTGATCAAAGAGTAAGAAACGAGTTGCATTTAGGAAAGTAAAATCAAATTAGAAGAGAGAATTCCTCAACATCTTTGGTAGTGTCCGCGAGGTCGAGCATAACGTTCTCATTGGGACTCCAAATCAACTGGTTCCGGCGGCATTAGAAATCTTTTTCAGCTGGCTACAATTCATGTCTAACGGCAAAATTCCAAAATCTGACTCGAACATGGTTAAAATTGGATTCCAAAAGCGATCATGAAAGTACGTACTACAGTTCGAGGACATGAATGCGCATCAAGAAACGTGCAAAAAAACACTCGCTAAAGAAGATACGCACATAAGTAAGAGTACAAAGCATGCATAAAAGTACTCACGCAAAAGTGCATTTGCAAAAAGGATTGTGAAAACACAAACTACAATCCTAGGAAATTCATACAAATCACAAACATGCACAAACACACTCGCTCAAATGGACATACACAAACGTACATGTAAAAAAATATGCGCAAACGTGCATTCGCAACAACGTTCTTAAAAACACGAACTACAATTCTAGGACTTTATTACGCATCAACAAACAACAGCAAAAACGGAAGATAAAAAAGATACAATGGCGGGTAGAAATAAAACTCTACGTTTACGTTTACGTGTATTTTTTTTGGATTAGTTCATATTGCTGTTTTAATTAGTGGATTTGGTATCTTTTAGGTACAAATCGAAAATTGGAGTCCAGGAAGCAAAAATGATCAAAGAGTAAGAAAAGAGTTGCAATTAAGAAAATAAATTCAAATTAGAAGAGAGAATCCCTCAACATCTTTGGTCGTGTCCACAAAGTTGAGCATAACGTTCTCACCCCGACTCCAAATCAACTGGTTCCCGCGGCATTAGAAAGCTTTTTTTGGCTACAATTCCTGTCTAACGGCAAAATTCCAAAATCGGACTCGAACATGGTCAAAATTGGATTCCAAAAGCGATCATGAAAATACGTACTACAGTTCGAGGACATGAATGCGCATCGAGAAACGTGCACAAAAACACTCGCTAAAGAAGATACGCACATAAGTAAGAGTACAAAGCATGCATAAAAGTACTCACGCAAAAGTTCATTAGCAAAAAGGATCATGAAAACACAAACTACAATCCTAGGACATTACATGCACAAAAACACTCGCTCACATGGACATGCACAACCATACATGTAAAAAACATGCGCAAAAGTGCATTCGCAACAACGTTCTTGAAAACACGAACTACAATACTAGGACCTTAATACGCATCTACAAACAACAGGAAAAGCAATAGATAAAAAAGATAAAGTGGAGTGTAGAAATAAAACTCTACATTTACGTTTACGTGGATATTTTTTTTTGGATTTATTTATATTTCTGTTTTAATTAGTGGATTTGGTATCTTATAGGTACAAATCGAAAATTATGTGTCCAAGAAGCTAAAATGATCAAAGAGTAAGAAAAGAGTTCCAATTAGGAAAATCAAATCAAATTAGAAGAGAGAATCCCTCAACATCTTTGGTAGTGTCCACGAAGCCGAGCATAACTTTCTCATCTAGACTCCAAATCAACTGGTTCTGGCGTTATTAGAAAGCTATTTCAGCTGGCTACAATTCCCATCTAACGGCAAAATTCTAAATTCGGACTCGAACATGGTCAAAATTGGATTCCAAAAGCGATCATGAAAATACGTACTACAGTTAGAGGACATGAATGCGCATCAAGAAACGTGCACAAAAACACTCGCTAGAAAAGATACACACATAAGTAAGAGTACAAAAACATGCACAAAAGTACTCACGCAAAAGTGCATTTGCAAAAAGGAATATGAAAACCCAAACTACAATCCAAGATTAGAAAGAAAAAGCGATGTGTCAATAGAAAAACCTGATTTAGTCGGAATCGTTGTCTTTGGGGTGTGAGAATTTGTGGGAAAGAAATCTGATTTTCCTCACGCGAAGATGCCCTCTTTGTCTCCGGATGACTGTCCCGATCGCAATTCCGACCTTAAAAATAAGAAATCAAATAAATTAATTAGAATGCATGCCTATGAAAATAAAAATAAAACATAAAATTAAAGAAAATTATGAAAAAGAGTAAAGCTCGGGTTGCCTCCCGAGAAGCGCTAAATTTTAAGTCTTCAGCCAGACTTTGCTTCTTGAAATTGTTATGTCCAATCCAAAGCCTTGTAGATTGCGCATCCATCCATGAGCTCTATCACTTCAATTGCAACCAAGGCATGGATAGCACTGCAATGTGTCACGGTCCACCTTAGCTAGTAGTCTTTTTTGGTTGTAATCAATCGGTACGAAGCCAAGATGGGATCTTCATCACCCGCTCCCTCAAATCGGTATACAAAAATCTCGAGTCTGCGTATAACCTCCACCTCAAAAATATTAGTCTTCTCATCAACCACTATTGATGCCTTCAAATCAACATTTAGATCAACGACAGAGCCCACAACTAGAATATCTTCAATCATTACATCCATCTCCTTCTTCTCTTGTTCTGAGGCATTTTCGTGGTTTAGCTCGATTGATTTCTCAGATTCATCATGCTCAAGTGTCTCCGTAATTTCTATTTCACTCACATCGACACTATTTTCCGGACATATAAGATTTTTCTCACCGCAGGCTTCACCCGAATTTTCTTTGATATAACCATTGTCGATTTCGTCTAGAATATTTTCTGTAGCACCCTCAATGATTTAATAGAAATTTTAGAAACACAGACTTTATTAAAAACTTTTGGATCCAATTTGAACTTTGAGAAAAACCACTTTAAAATTATAGAACCATTTCCCTTTACTTCAAATCTAACCCACAATCGGAAAATAAGATTTTTCATAGAGAGTGTACCATAACATGAACGGGATTTTGAAAATAATCTCGATGTGGCGGAATAATCCACATAAAACATCACCGGGGTTTAGAAAACACTCGTAAGACAGCGGAAGGAAATAAACTTTATTTAAGATACCCCCGTTTATTAGACTGGGTTCCCAAATCAGAGTACAAAAATTAAAAAATCGATATCTTGGCTAGATATTTTAGAAATCGTTGAAGTGGTAAAAATCCGGGTAAAACAGTCAAGGCATCAAGGCTAGAAATTCCTCGAACTCCACTCCGCCGGCCTCCTAGTTGTTTCGACAACCTGAAAAGGGAATATAAATAAAAGCATGAGCCCAACCACTGGCTCAGTAAGGACATTGGCCTGACGAAACTCACGCCTCTCTCAACGTGTCACTCACGACCTATGGAAGTCCTAAAGTCCCTGTCTATGTTCTTTTCTGTCTAAGGCTTTTACGTCATAATTGTATTATGTTATAGTATTTCATCGACATTAATCACGACATATAATCCCGCCACAAATAATTAAGCATATAACTTCACATATGAGCACATAATATAAAGTCTGGTTTTCCTTTGAAAGCCATTTGAAATTCACTTTGAAAATCATGTGGGGATTCGTTTTCCTTTAGAAATCATTTTGGAACTCGTCTTGGACAAAATATCCCTTTCAACGAAGTTCCCCTTTTTAGAACGAAAGCCCCCTTTTAAACCTCTTTTTAAAACCATTTTTCTTTCAAAATCTTTCGTATGCAAGTATGCACATGTTGGGATCCCCATCAAAACCCTAACGTAAGCATCGACAATAGACGTTTATATGCTGAGCCTGGTCATTCGGTGGGAGCTAACCACCCTATAGTTCTATAGTAACTGTTATTGGGATACCGGCCCCCCGTATCCCGTGTCTATTCAACCGTAGCAACGTTACAATTTTGACCTTTCTATAGTAGACCATGTAATACCAATTAATGACTCGATGAATGCACGCAAGTCAAAGATCTTAATAGCAACACGATAATAATTCCAATTATATCATTCACATAATTCGAAGGTATTAAATCACATAATTCGGAAGTATTTTCCGAGGATATAGCAAGCACATATAGATCAAACATTAGTAATAAAGACACATATACTTGTACACGTATATACACATAGGTACTTATACGTATATATATACTTATACCTATACGTATATACTCTAATTTATAACTATGGATTATAAGTTTCCTCAACCCGAAGGGAGTACGCCTATGACATCATAGGTCTAAACTATCGATATACATATAAATATACTTATACATATACATACTTATACCTCACAAGAGTAAATCACATAATTCAAATACACATAATGAAATTCAACGCTTCTTATTTAAAGAATCATCGGGAAATCTAATTCATTATAAGTACTAGCACATAGTAAGTTCAAGAACAACTTATTATTCTAATCATAGATTAGTCTAAGAATATTTCTTAGATGTAGCTCAATACTCATGGGAAACTTCATCTATGTTCAACTATTATGTTAAGTTATGCCTCAAGAGTTTAAACCATGCTCACAAAGGACCTTTTGATTCAAGTAGTTTACTCATAGGAAAATCGGACAGTTTTGACACTTTAACTTCAAAAACAAATTTCTCTTAGACCATAACTTGAAAACCTCTGAAACTTTGACACAATACTCCTGTATGAGTCTAAAAGACTCCTTTAAAACAGTTTTCCAAAATCACTAGTAGACTAAGAGAAATGAGTAAAACAGTGCAGGAGTGTGGTCACACTTTCAGAAACAGAACCAACCAATTTGAAAATACCCAATAAATCACCCTTTTTTTAAAACAATGTAAGACTTTGCAGAAAACTGTTTTTATAAGTCATAAATATATTCCAAGTGGAATTAAGGAAATAAAACTAGGAAAACATCGATTTTAAAATAATTCATATCTTAATCATATCTTAATCATCTGAAATCCATTTGATGATTAAAATATATGACATTAAAGATAACATAAAGATCTTGTTACCCATAAACTTTCGTGATTTTAGAAAAACAGGGCATCTGTGAAACATGCAGTAAACTCCGAGACTGAAAACCTGAAAATTCATTAGTGATCTATATCTACATCTTTGATCAAAACAGATCTGGCAGTTTAGGCACTATAACTTCAGAAATTCATATCTCCTTAACCGTTGATCCAAACCTGATGAAATTTGGACCACATGTTCATATCTAAGTCTAGTTTATAGGGCTAAAACAGTTTATGAATAAACGTATCAATGTAAGAGATATAATAAATTTAGTGTAGTAACATAAGCAGAAATTCAGAACAGATCCACTAACTTTAAAAATATCAAATAATTCATCACTTAATCCAAAAGTTACCAAATTTTATAGAATATTAGTTTCATGAGTACATAATTGTATTCGAGTGAAATCACTTCAATAAGAGTAATATAAAAAGCTATCTAACACATAATTCGTGGATGACTCCGAAACTGTGCAGATTCAGAAAACGATTCATAACTCACTCAATACAAATCTGATTTATGCACAATTTATATCCACATGAAACTAACCGAAAGATCTAGACTACCACCAAATTTTATAATTTTATCTTAGGTATTACCCGATGAGACATGCAATACAAACAGAGGCTACGAAACTGAAATTCAATTAGTGTTCATCAAGAGCTTAATCTTCTAAAGCCCAAAATTAAAACCACAAACATATAATTCATTAAAACCCATATAATTTATATTAATTAGGTTTTTATTTCAGTAAAGACCAAGGTCCTTACCCAAGAGCAAGAAATCGAAGATGAAGGAGTAAGAAAACCAAAGGCTCGGTGGATTTTCAGCGGGTTTGGCTTGGATGTTCTTGGATGGCTTTGGGGCTGAGTTTGAAGGATGTGAAGGGGCTGTTTCTTGATGATTTTTAGAATAATTGAGGAAGAGGGAGTTTCTCTTGGAGAGGAATTGAAGAGAGGAAGGAGAGAGGAGCTTTGATGGGTGATGGAAGAAGAGAACTCTTCTTTGGGGCTGTTTTTGATCGATAGAGAGGGTGAGGAGAGGGCCTTTTGGCTGATGTTTTGGTGTGAAGAGAATGTGAAGAGGAGGGGTTTATTTATAGGAGAGTAGAGGGACTTACTTGCAATATAGGAAACAAGAGGGTGTAGATAGCAATTAGGACGACTTGGACACTTGGCAATTCACCACCAAACCCAACACACTCAACTTATACACACAACATTTTCACAAAACACAACACACATGCACACACAACACCTATACATATACACATCTATACATAAATAATATTAAAATAATAAAAGATAAATGGTGTGGCATTTCCTATGCACAAACCGAGAGAGAGATCCTATGGCATGTATGTCACATACATATACATTAAATAAATGTGTACATATAACATACATACATATATACACACATAAATAAATCCTAGCACATATAATATATCATATGATAAACGTACACATTCACATAATATGACATACATAATTAAGTCTACATCATATATTATATATTAGCATAAAATATATATGCACATATACAATCCCAATTAGCATGACTTACATAGATGGTCACTAATTTCATTAAATCACATAATTAGAATCAACTACTCAATTAATAACATGTCTACTTCTAAAAATACTATAATGTATCTAAATCACATAAACACGTAGAGAAAGTATAAATCACTACTCGATTCATGAAATGCACATATATACGTATTTACTATATGTTGAATATATTCATATATAAATGCTTATGAAAATGCGGGCTGTTACATTTTTAAGAGATTCACAATATAATTTGAGTGTCATCTCTTCCAGTTGTATCTCCATGTTTTGAAATGATGCTTGAGTGGACTTCATGAATTCGACAATGAGGGATACCAAATCAACTTGTTCATTAGTGGTCTGCTGTTGCTGCATTGGATAATAATTTTGAAAATCATCAAATTGTGGTTCTCTATGTTGAAAGCGAATAAAAACGAGAAAAACTCGTTCACAATTTGTTCATTAATTTGCTCGTATGTGTTGTTGGTGTAAGTGTTCCAATAACCTCCGTTGGTAATTTCATCGAAATTCGTTGTTGCTGGAGATCCCCAACATTGATTGGAATAATGATTTCCACCGCATGCTGAACAAAACGGAGGCGTATCATAGGTGTTTTAAAGGTATTCGTCAGATAGAAGCCATTCATATCCCGTTTGAGGTGCCCGAACATTGTAACCAGACATGAAACAAAAACAACAACAAAAAAATTAAAAATAAAAATAAAAATATAAATTAAATGGCTGAAGTAAGAAAAATTGCTCAAATTTGATATTAGAATAAATAGATAATTTAGCCGTATTCCCCGGCAACGTCGCCAAAAACTTGTTGGGTGCTAAATACCTAGCATGCAAGTGTACGTATCGCAAACAAGTAGTAAAAGTGGACTCATGAGAGTCGGATGTCGATCCCACGGGGAATACTCAAATTATCTAATCCTAAGTACCAAATTCTAACAATTATGATTTTTATTCAGCCTACGCAAGGTTGTCAAATTTAATCAACTAATTAATTAAACAAATTATGAAAGCGAATAAAAACGAGAAAATATCAATAAAAACGGACCTAGGATTTTATCTTCCCCCTATGCAAGAATTGCTCACCCAAAACCCCTCAATTATGAAATATATGATTCATGATTATTAACCCGAGACACTAATTTACTCATAACTCGCTGTCGCGTGTATTATGAGTCTATTATTCATAAACGATTCACTGTATGTCTATGCAAACAAATTATGAATAAAGCATTAACTAACAAGTCTCGTAAATGGCTACCTAAGGTGATATATGTATGTCTACGACACCACATGCAATTGACACACTCGTCCGGTGAAAACTACTCGAAGGTTCTTATACTTACAGTCTAATTATCAAAATAGCTCTGTCGAGTCAATCCCAATAATCACTATTAAAGCACATAAATCGATCAAGTTCATGCACTAACAATCATAACAAGTATAAGAAATAATCATAAAATCATAATTGCATAATCTCAAGAAAACGGGTTCACCATCCCCCCATAGGGTTCCAACAAAAACCTAGATTAAAAACTTAGCTACTCGTAATTCTCATGATAAAAAAATAGAATAAATAAAATAAATAAGAAAAACTATGCTTGAGTCTTCGTTGATCTTCGTTGTTCGCGTTTTGTGGTGTAAATTTTCGTACTTACGGAGTTGAGACTGTTAGAGTATGTGACCAATAAGCCAACTAAGTGTTGTGTTTTCGCACGCTACTCGTAAATAATCTATTTCAAGTTAATGGTAAAATACCTTTTGGCATTCTATATCTCTTATCCCATGCAAGCAGCATAGATATAGTCCTAACGAGCTACTCTATTACTGTGAGTTGATCTAGTAGAATCGTGAGATAACTCAGCAATGTAATGTAACTGTTAAACCTTGTTCCTAGTCGATGGGTTACGCCAATAATGAGGATACCGGCCTTTCCCTTTTGAGACTAGCACTTAGTGTATGTGTACTGCGTCTCATCAGTCATCGGTGTTGTGACATCGGCATACTTGAGTGGGTGCTCATATTAGATGAGTTCACTGAACTCCCTCGCCTAGAAATCTATAAGTGGTTCCCAATCATCGAGTAATAGGTTTCTATGATATAGTTGTGCACCATTAGTCCTTAAGACCCAGACATCACCGTGACTTCACTAGAGGACCGACTGTATCGTGACTTGTTTTCTAACTCTTCTGTATCTAGTGCTACAGTTAGAGTGGGTCTAGTTGCACGAGGTGAAACCTAATTGGAGAGGAAGAACGCATCTCCACCACCGCCTGCCCCGCACGAGCCGTCGCCGTTGCCACGCGCCGCCGCCGCTGCACCTCATGTGCCGCCGTCGAGATCAGATCGGACTAGCTGCTGTTCGGTCGGTTCTTCGCAGCCTTGGAGTTGTTTAATAGCAGCTTGTACGTGTCTTAGTTCATAGATTTCGATTCGTCGAAATCTCACGCGTCAAGAGGTAAAATCGAATACCCGTGCGATTTAATTCGTAATTGGATTATGTGAATTAATTTGTGAGCATGACAATTATATGAAGAATATATGTTTTCGATTTCATGATGTCGTATCCAAGCATGCTCATCTTTGTTTTTCGTTTTATTTAATTTCGATTAAAATATGAAATAGTACCATGTGTATGGCGGAAGCGTTAAGGTACGTTCAATTAATTGATTTATGCATGTGATCGAACATTGAGTTTGATTAAATTTTTGTTCTCCGCTGCGTATACATGCATCGATCCCCAACAGTGGTATCAGAGCCACGGGTAATCGATTAATTGTCAACGTGTTTAATCGCTTTCAAAAGCATGCTTAATTTGTTGAATTGTTAAATTTTTGGTATTATCGAAATTGGGTGTTTTAATTTTAATTGAATATTTTGAATATTTTCAGAAATTGTAGAATTTGAAAAATCGAAAATTCTGAATTTTATTTTTCTGATTTTCTACAGCTGACCGGTCCGGTGGGTCAGACCGGGTCTGACCGGTCCGGTCAGCAACGAAACAAAATATATATATATATATATATATATATATATATATATATATATATTATTTTAAATTTCTGAAATTAAAATTAAAACAAATTGATTTTTAATTTTTGAAATTATTTATCAATTAGCCCAATTAGATAATTGATCCATTAATTTAATTTGAATTCAAGGAATAGTGTTGGATTAATTTATTAATTTAATTGTTAAATTAATTTAATAAATGGAACACACAAATGTTATTACATGGCAAATAATTAATGGGTCTCGTTCTTATTTGATTGATTTATGAATGAAAGAGGTCCGTTAATTATTTTGCATTTAATCGTTTGAATTTATTAGTTCATATGATGAATAATTGTAATTGAGTACGATGATGATCGTATGTCTCTCTTAGGATCAATATGCGTTTCCACATTAGAGAACATAGTTGTAGGAATCCCAAACGATCATAACCAATAATTCTGATGAGATAACCATAACTTAATAAAAATCCCTCATTCTTAATTTCTTAGAATAATTATCAAGCTATAAAGGAGAACCGATTTGTCGTTCTTTCTTCTTTCCTTCTACCAACTATTAGATTATGTGTAGCCTCTCATAATAGTGCAGTAAGCCGTGTTAGCGGGGAGTGCTATTATGGGATAAGCTGTAATTTAATTGACATTAGATGGAGATACGGTTGTAGATAAAATTCTATTGGATTAATGTGGTCGGCTAGATTAACTAGGGACTGCATTAGTTTGATAGAGTTGGATCTATGACATCTCACATTGGTAGGCTAGACTTGACACACGAAGATTTTGATATTCGCGAGATGAACTTAGGTCATTATCAAGTGTGAGGTAAAACAATCTTTAGGGTCACATAGTGATGTGATAGATAGTACTCTACCTTTAGGCTTATGTAATCGGGCTAGATTAACTACAGGTTACATTTGCGCTATTGGACCTAAAGCCCATTAAGGAAAAATACGTTTTCTCGTCTGTCTGCTAGAGGGTGGTGGAATTCGATAAAATTAGTGGGAGAACAATTAAATGACAAAAGTCCAAATCTTTAATTGCATTCATTAATAATGAAATATCTTTTATGTAAGTCTACTTAAAAGTTTCAGTATAAATACTAAGAATCCCTTATCGTCAATTCTCGATACGAACAAAACTTAATGGCAATAATTACCTTGATTGGCTCAATTAAATTCGTTTGGCGCGTTTGCTCCAAGAGCAAATTGTGCATACTCAAATAAATACCCCGACCAAACTTCATGATAACTCGACTCACTAGGGAACCACCACTTATTAGAAGTGGAAGAAGGGTGTCCATTATGACGAAGTGTTATACGATAGCACCTAGTCGCCCAAGTTAGCAAGGAACTATGAGAACCACCTTGATGTTATTGACATATAGGCTTGCCTTGAGATCGTGTGTGGTGAGAACATTATGGCAATGAGGTTCGCGACAACTGGGGAGTTGATGTCTCTTAGACTGAGCTAGAGGACTACAGTCTTGAAGCATGGTTTTAAGATGACTCACTCTTAAAGAAGTTGTGTGACCACAACGTCGTTCTCCCATCAGAGATCTCGGTATCTCATACTTCCATCACTCAATAACTATTATGAAGCGTTCATAATTAGTTTCAACAAGAATATGGTTGAATCTCCTTTTGAAGGAGTTGGTCAACATGTTGTAATACGAGTCGGTTATAAAGGAAGAGAAGTCTATTTTGCATTTGGTAGTTTCTATATCTTTTACTAAGAATAGTTCAAAGTCGAAGAAGATAGCAAAAGGAAAATAGTTTCCGGCCTAGCAAAAGATAGACTAGGGGTAAATCAAGTATTCACAAGGCCAAAGAAAACAAGCATATAAGTGATGCTTGCTTCCAATGTGGAAAGGCACACCATTAGGCTCTGTAAACTGTAAGGAGTGTCTTGCTCAGAAATTTTCTGAGAAAGATACGTTATTCATTGAACTTATATGAAGTATAATCCAATGAACTTTAGGTTAACCCGAACTCGATATAGAAGTCAAAACCCCGCAAAACTTTGGCACGCCACGACTAGGTCACATCTCTTTAAGAAGAATGAACGAGTTTGTTCGTGAGGGATTATTCACCTTGGATGATGAGAACTCACTTCAAACATGTGAATCTTGTCTTAAAGGAAAAATGACCAAGTCGCCATTCAAAGGGAAAAATGGAACGTGCCGAAGGTCTCTTGGATTTGATCCATACAGAGATGTGTGGCCCACTAAGCGTTAGTGCAAGGGGTGGTTTCAACTACTTCGTTAGCTTTACCGATGATTTTAATAGGTATGGTTTCCTGTACTTAATGAAGTACAAGTCCAAAATTTTTGAAGGGTTCAAAGATTTAGACACCAAGTAGAAAACCAACTTGTCGCCGTATTAAGAAGCTGCGATTCGATCGTGATGGCGAATACTTAAGCGCCGAGCTTATTGACTGTCTAAAGAAGAATAAGATTCTCTCTCTCAATGGACTCCTCCTGGAACTCCTCAATTGAATGGAGTGTTCGAATGTCGGAATCGAACCCTGTTGGACATGGTTCGATCTTTGATGGGGTTCACCGAGATGCCGGCATACCTGTGGGGTCATGCACTCCTAACTGCCGCGTATTTGTTGAATAGGGTTAACACTAAAACAGTTTTTTCCACACCATATGAACTACGGCATACCCGATAATCCACTTACATGAAATGGCTAGTGGGAGACGAGTTGGATAGTCGATCCAACTTATGTCATTTCGTGGGGTATCTCAAAATTGTTTTTGATGCTTATTCTACTATCCCTTGAAACAAAAGTGTTTCTCTCGGGGAATGTCACCTTCTTAAAGAAGAAGTTTCTATGTGATAAAATAAGTGTATGGTAGAACTCGAAGAAATTCGAGAACCACGAATTGAAGTTCCAACACCATAAATAGGACAAGAGCCAATCAAAATCTAATCACCCATTAATGTACCTTCTCAACCAACTATGTGGAGATTCGAAAGGATCCATAGAGAACTCAATAGGCTTATGATCATCGAAGGTAGTCAAAATGAGTTTGACCACGGATATGATCCAAGTACCTTCAATGTGTCTGTATTTGATGCAGACAAGGGACATTGGCGTGAAGCCATGAAATCCAAAATGGATTCCATATATTCCAACAAGGTATGGACCTTGATGGATCCACCCAAGGGAATTTTTCCCGTTGGATGCAAGTGGATCTACAATCTTTAAGATTGGAATAGATGGAAAGGTATTGACCTATAAAGCTAGATACGTGAAAGATAGTTATACTCTAAGACAAGTTGTTGTCTATGAGATTAAGTTTCACAAACGCTGTGCTTAAAATCCATTAGGACTTTGCTAGCCATTTCTGCGTAGTATGACTACGAGATATGGAAAATGAATGTGAACACCACCTTCCTCAATGGCGAGATTGAGGGAATCAGAGTGGAACAGCCGGAAGGCTTCACATCTTGTCGAAATTGGCAAAATGTTTGCAAAATTCCAGTGATCCATTTGTGGATTGAACCTAGAATCCCATTAAATTAGAATGTTTGATTCCACACAAAAATCAAAGGGATTTGATTTAGTGAAGGGTTCGAAAGAGCCTTAAGTTCACAAGAAGGTTAGTGGGAGCGCCATTACGTTTAATAGTGTTTTTTGTTTGTGGCATTCTACTCATTGGGAATGATGTAGGAATGTTGCGGTCAACTAAAACACGGTTGTCCACACGTTTCGCAAAGAATGAATTTAGGGTAAGCTTCCTACGTATTAGAGGATACGTATTTATAGAGATAAATAGAAGAGGTTGCTTAGCTACCTTAATTCATATTATAGACTTGATATGGTTTATGCAGTGAAGCGTCACTGTAAGATTTCAGTCTAACCCCAGCCAAGTTAGTTGGATAGATATGAAAGAAATCCTTGAATACTTGCAAAGTACTAAGGACTTGTTCATATATAGTCTGTGGGGATTCCGAGTTGAAAATAAAGTCGTTCGACGACTTTAGCGTTTCAATCGGAAATGGACAACTTTAAAGGACGTGAGGGATTATATTCATGCTTCATGACGGGGTGCCGTGTGTTGAAAATAGTTCCAAATGGAACATGACGGCGGATTCCACCTCCGAGGCTTAGAATAATGCGGCATTGGATGACGCAAACGTAGAAGTTTGGATTTGAAATTACATTCAAATGTTGAATGTATTTATTCAAAAGATCTCATCAGAAATCCAAGCAGATAAAGCACATAAATTGATCAAGTTCATGCACTAACAATCATAACAAGTATAAGAAATAATCATAAAATCATAATTGCATAATCTCAAGAAAACGGGTTCACCATCCCCACATAGGGTTCCAACAAAATCCTAGATTAAAAACTTAGCTACTCGTAATTCTCATGATAAAAAAATAGAATAAATTAAATAAATAAGAAAAAATATGCTTGAGTCTTCGTTGATCTTCGTTGTTCGCGTTTTGTGGTGTAAAATTTCGTACTTATGGTGTTGAGACTGTTAGAGTATGTGACCAATAAGCCAACTAAGTCTTGTGTTTTCTCACGCTACTCGTAAATAATCTATTTCAAATTAATGGTAAAATACCTTTTGGCATTCTATATCTCTAATCCCATGCAAGCAGCATAGATATAGTCCTAACGAGCTACTCTATTACTGTGAGTTGATCTAGTAGAATCGTGAGATAACTCCACAATGTAATGTAACTGTTAAACCTTGTTCCTAGTCGATGGGTTACGCCAATAATGAGGATACCGGCCTTTCCCTTTTGAGACTAGCACTTAGTGTATGTGTACTGCGTCTCATCGGTCATCGGTGTTGTGACATCGGCATACTTGAGTGGGTGCTCATATTAGATGAGTTCATTGAACTCCCTCGCCTAGAAATCTATAAGTGGTTCCTAATCATCGAGTAATAGGTTTCTATGATATAGTTGTGCACCATTAGTCCTTAAGACCCAGACATCACCGTGACTTCACAAGAGGACCGACTGTATCGTGACCTGTCCCTGAGTCCCACCGCGGACCGCTCCAAGGGCCAACGTTCGTGCAGTCCGAAATCGAGTGTGAAGTCTAGGCATTGTAGTAGGGATTCGAGCGCTTGAGTAGTCATGGATGTCTTGTGTGTTCTGTCGGTTTGTAATCCATGGAATCTCCGGCCGGAGTTGATAGTGGGGTGATTAGGGAAATGTGTATCTCTAAGTCACGCATGAACGGATTATAACACCTAGAACGTTCGCACGGTTATTGAACTTAATAAGAGGTCTCGGTGGACCAATGCCTCTAGTTCATTCGGGACATTTGCTGCGAAGGGATCGTACTGTATGTTAACTATATCACAAGGTTCCTGCAGGCACTTCATTTGTATCTAGGGAATCATGATGCGTAGTTGCTAGACGCCAATCTTGATTCGTTGGGCACCGATTTGATCGGCGATTGAGTAAAATGAGTTTTACCCTAATCGGGACTCTTGGGAGGAGTTCGTATAAGAACAATGTGTTGTTCGAATCACAAAGAGTTGTGAGCCCACGGCTAGCTTACACCTGAACCATTGAGGGTCACACTTCTCGTGTAACATAGATCCTTGAAAAACAACAAGCACAGATTAATGTGTTAATCTTTGCGTAGTTGGATGTCAATATGATTGAATCTAAGATTCGTAATTGTGGATTACGAGTTGGAATAAACGGAGAGAAAGAGATATGCGGAAATTTAGTGAACTTTCTAAATTGGGAAGTTTCCCGATTTAGCAGGTACACTAAATTAGAAGTTTCCAATTTTGGAAATTGAAAATTTCAAAGAGGCACTCGTATCGACGAGGACTTTATGCTCGTCACAAATATAATTTTGTTATAATTTTGTGGACGATCGTTTGTAAGAAACGAGGCCGACCGAGGGGTGGGCTTAATGGATCAGTGGGTCAAGCCCAATGACTTAAGCCCATGAGGGTTATGAACCCTAGTATAAATACAACTCATATGATGAGTTGAGATCAGATTTTTGACAGCCCCAAACCCTAGCCGCATGAAGCACGGCCGTCCTCCGCCTCACGGCTGCAGCGCCGCCGCTGCACCGCCGCCGCTTTGCCGCCGCCGCCGCCGCCGGTTTCTTCTCTTTTCTTCCTCGTCTTTATTCCCGTTGTTTTCTAACTCTTCTGTATCTAGTGCTACAGTTAGAGTGGGTCTAGTTGTACGAGGTGAAACCTAATTGGAGAGGAAGAACGCAACTCCACCACCGCCTGCCCCGCACGCGCCGCCGCCGCTGCACCTCATGTGCCGCCGTCGAGATCAGATCGGACTAGCTGTTGTTCGGTCGGTTCTTCGCAGCCTTGAAGTTGTTTAATAGCAGCTTGTACGTGTCTTAGTTCATAGATTTCGATTCGTCGAAATCTCACGCTTCAAGAGGTAAAATCGAAAACCCGTGCGAATTAATTCGTAATTGGATTATGTGAATTAATTTGTGAGCATGACAATTATATGAAGAATATATGTTTTCGATTTCATGATGTCGTATCCAAGCATGCTCATCTTTGTTTTTCGTTTTATTTAATTTCGATTAAAATATGAAATATTACCATGTGTATGGCGGAAGCGTTAAGGTACGTTCAATTAATTGATTTATGCATGTGATCGAACATTGAGTTCGATTAAATTTTTGTTTTCCGCTGCGTATACATGCATCGATCCCCAACAGAGACTTGTTGCTTTTATAGGCTTTTCTTGATAAGGAAGTAGTAGAAACCTAATAGGAATCAATTTTCGCCACTTTCCGCCATGAGCATTTGTTCGTCGATTTGTGCCATGTTGGAGTCCGAATTTTGGAATGTTGTGTAAATAAGAATTGTAGCCCTTGAAATTAGCTTTCCAATGCCGTCGAAATCACCTAATGCGGAGTTTGTATGAGAGAGATATGTTGAAATGGTGGACACTGTCAAAGCTGTGGCGAGATTCTTTCTTCCAATTTGATTTGTTTCCTTATTTGCAACTTTTTCCTTTCTTTATGATCTTTTTTCCTTCATGGACACCCAATTCTCGTTTTTCACCTATAAAACACAAAATCAATCAATTAAAGCACAAATATAATTAAATCTAAACAAAAGATCCACGTAAAGTAAACGTATTGAGTGTAATATCTACACTCAACAGCATCCCTATATCCCATTTGGCCTATGCGGATGATGTGATGATATTAACCTTGTGCCATAATTTTGGCCTGAAAAAGCTGCGGGATTTTCTCGATCATTACTGTCTGACTTCGGGTCAGTTGATTAGTGTGCACAAGAGCACTTTCACAGTTGATAGGGCATGTTCTGATGGTCATCTTCGCACTATTTCTCGGATTCTCAGTTATCCGAGAAAGGATCTTCCTATCATTTATCTTGGAGCTCCGCTATACAAAGGGAGGGACCGGGGCAGTTTGTTTCAGACTTTGCTTGATTGCATGCACGCAAGGATTTCGGGTTGGGCTCGGACCGCTTTGGCTTTCGGGGGCCGTCTTGCCTTGATCCGGAGTACGCTTTCGACTATGGCCTTGCATCTTGTTCAGGTTATTCAACCTCCACGGTACATTATTCAGCAGATTGAGCAGTGCATGGCTCGATTTCTCTGGGGATCTTATGATACGATCCGCACAAGCTCCATGACAAAGAATTGGAAGAAGAGAAAGCGAGTGAGATTAATGGAGCCGTTCGTATTTGGATTGAAGAATAAAGGCTTGAATCAGGCCTTTGAAGAGGACGTGGTTTGGAATTGGAAGAAAAGAAAGAGAAGAATTCGTTGGACAAGTCGAATTCCATGCATCCGAGATTCTCGCCTATTCTGGCAGAGTTTACCATTCGGGTTATAACTGTCCCATCTAAAGTCCATTTAAGCTGATTCATAATAATTCGGAAAGATAACTGAAAGATCTACAATTTTCATGTTTTGAGCGAAGAGATATTCGAAGTGGAACAGTGTCGAAATTGAGCTTTAATTGCGTGCACGTGCACAACCCAATGTCGCGAGCTAAGAAGGGTGATCGAGAAGTCGACTTGAAGATCAAGTTATCTAATTTATTTATGCACGTTTTTAATTTAGTATTTATTATGTTTTTATTATTTTAGAGTCTTTTATGGTTAGGATTTGCTTATTTAGAAGTTTCCTTATTATAGTTTAGGTAGGAGTCCTTTTCCTTGTGAAAAAAGAGTCTTTTTAGACCTTATAAATAGGTTGCCAATAAGGCTTATTTTAATGGAAGAATTTTGAATAAAATTATGAGATTATTTTCTTTTGTTCTTTAAGAACTCTTCGAACATATCGGTGGATTCCGTTTGTTCACCCCGACTTATCAATCGATCTTTCACAATCGATTGTGGCGTCTTCACATACCAAGGTTCTTGCCTCTTTATAGGCAACGGGTCGCGGTTCCACCCCTTGAATCTTTTTTTTTAGATGTTTTCGATCTTGCTTCCGCGTAAGGTATTTGGGTCACGTAACAAGTTCTACGGGGTTCGTATCAGTTGGTAACTAGAGCCAACATCCAAAGCAGGTTTCGCCTATCGTTTATCTTGATTGTTGAGTCAGTTCTTTTTTTCGTGTCTTCGTTTCGTTTTTCGATTCGTGTCTATTGTTATTGTGTCTTTTGTTGTTTCGTTTTGTTTATTTAGAGTCCATAAACCAAATTAAAAAAAAAATTGAAGTTTGTTTTTGTTTGAAGTTTCTTTGTGTCTAAGTTATGTTTTGTCTTGAGTCTTCGTCAAAAAAAAAAAAAAAAAAAAAAAAAAAAATTCGAAATTTATTTTTGTTGAAGCTTCTTAAAGTCTAGGTTAGAGTTTGTTAGTGTCTCAAAAAAAAAATATTGCTTTGATCATGTTCGAGAAGGCCGGTTATTACGGAGAAAGAATTGAGCAGTGTAGGACGTCAATGGACAAACGCTTCCAAGAACTCCAAGATCGGATGGAAGGAATTGTTACCCAACTAAAGGAACTACGTAAAGATGAACATGTTCGAGGGTCATACGTACGACGTGATGTTCACCAACCAGTTATACCTTATCCTGATAAAGAGGTACATCGTGATGGAAATTTTGGTGCGAACGCTACAAAATCAAGGAAGGAGAGTATGGGACGAGGGTCTGGATTCGATAGATCGAGCCGAGGATATTTTGGTCGAGAAAGAGATGGCGTAGATCGAAACCTTACCTCAATGAAATTGATTATACCATCTTTTCAAGGTAAGAGTGATCCCGAGGCGTATATTCAATGGGAAAGAAAGGTTGAGCACGTATTCGATTCTGATTACTATTCCGAAAAGAAGAAAGTGAAGCTCGCCGTCGAAGCGTTCGTTGACTATGCAATTACTTGGTGGGATCAATTTGTCTTAACTAGGCGCCGTTGTGGCGAACCACCAATTGAAGATTCGGAGTCCATGACGGCAATCATGAGAAGGAGGTTCGTCCCTTCACAATATTATAGGGACTTACAATTGCAAAGGTTGAGGCAAGCTACTAAGTTAGAAGATAGGAGATCGCCGAGTCGAAAATCACGGTGGAGCTGTTCATCAAACTGAGATAGTGAATCAATACCAAGAGAGGCCACGTTCGATCCGCCATATGGGAATAAAGAAAGAACTGATTTGGAAAGTGATAATGCGCTAGTTGAGGAAAAAGTAACTGAGATTGTTGAGTTGCAGCCCGTGGAGGATCAAAAGTGCAAAACCGCCCCAGCACTCGTAGAAGAAATTGAAGATTCGGATTCGAGGACGAATCCTTTTGAAGAGGTGGAGAATGATATGTTCCAGCCATGCAATGAAGTTAACGCTGAACTAACCGAAGTGCAAACTCCCATTGTTGATTATGATGAGATGGTGGTGTCGAGGTTTGACGCGTTGGGGCTTCGAGCTACAAAACACCCACATTCGTTTACGCTGCAATGGCTAGTAGATGACATGTTATGCGATGTGGTGCAGAGATGTGTTAGTTTGCAGCCAAAGAGAGAGATCGATCATGAAGTCGATTTTGTTTGTACTCCTGATATTCGTCCGGATTCGAGGACGAATCCTTTTAAAGAGGGGGAGAATGATACGATCCGCACAAGCTCCAAGACAAAGAATTGGAAGAAGAGAAAGCGAGTGAGATTAATGGAGCCGTTCGTGTTGGATTGAAGAATAAAGGCTTGAAACAGGCCTTTCAAGAGTCCGTGGTTTGGAATTGGAAGAAAAGAAAGAGAAGAATTCGTTGGACAAGTCGAATTCCATGCATCCGAGATTCTCGCCTACTCTGGCAGAGTTTACCATTCGGGTTATAACTCTCGCATCTGAAGTCCATTTAAGCTGATTCATATGAATGCGGAAAGCTAACTGAAAGATCTACAACTTTCATGTTTTGAGCGAAGAAATATTCGAAGTGGAACAGTGTCGAAATTGAGCTTTAATTGCATGCACATGCACAACCCAATGTCGCGAGTTAAGAAGGGTGATCGAGAAGCCGACTTGAAGATCAAGTTATCTAATTTATTTATGCACGTTTTTAATTTAGTATTTATTATGTTTTTATAATTTTAGAGTCTTTTATGGTTAGGATTTGCTTATTTACAAGTTTCCTTATTATAGTTTAGGTAGGAGTCCTTTTCCTTGTGAAAAGGGAGTCTTTTTAGACCTTATAAATAGGTTGCCAATTTGGCTTATTTTAATGGACGAATTTTGAATACAATTATGAGATTATTCTCTTTGGTTCTGTAAGAACTCTTCGAACATATAGGTGGATTCTGTTTGTTCACCCCGACTTATCAATCGATCTTTCACAATCGATTGTGGCGTCTTCACATACCAAGGTTCTTGCCTCTTTATAGGCAACGGGTCGCGGTTCCACCCCTTTGAATCTTTGTTTTTGGATGTCTTCGATCTTGCTTCCGCATAAGGTATTTGTGTCTCGTAACGAGTTCTATGGGGATTCGTATCAGTGCGGCTCCACCCCTTTGAATCTTTGTTTTTGGATGTCTTCGATCTTGCTTCCGCGTAAGGTATTTGGGTCTCGTAACGAGTTCTACAAGGTTCGTATCATCTTATGGTAATCAGCGCCGGCCTCATTGGGTTTCTTGGGAGACGATTTGTCGGCCAGTTGGTGAGGGTAGCTTGGGGTTGAGGCGTTTGACGGATGTGATTGACGCCTTCACTTACAAGCTTTGGTTCCGATTCCGTGCTCAGGATTCTCTTTGGGCCCGTTTCTCGGAAACAAGTATTGCCGGAATCGGTTCCCAGGTTCATCCATTGTGTCTTCACTCTATAGCACGGTGTGGAAGCGCATGTGCCGTGTCCGAGAGCGTGTTCAAGCTCAAATATTTTGGCGGATTGGTCCAGGTCAACTTTTTTTCTAGCACGACCACTGGTTTGGCGATGGTCCCCTTCTGGGCATTATTGATGGTGGTCGGCTAACGTCAGTTCGTGTGGAGTATTTTTTGGTTAACGGCCAGTGGGATCGAAACAAGCTAGCTGAGGATACTCCTTTTGAGTGGATCGATAGGATTTGCTCGGTCCCAATCTCTGCTGTTTCGGGTGATTTGCCCATTTGGAGAGCTTATTCGGATGGCAAGTTTTCCTTGACCTCGGCTTGGGCCTTGATACGACAGCAGCATACCCCTACCCCTCTTATTCGTATATTTTGGGGATCTTGTCTTACTCCTACGATTTCTATCTTTCTTTGGCGTCTCCTTCTTCAGCGTCTTCCAGTGGATCTCAAACTTCAGTCTCGAGGCACCTCTCTCGCCTCGAGGTGCTATTGTTGTCCAGATCCATCTATTCCTGTGTCGAGTCTTGTATCTCAGTCTGTCGAGTCTCCTTCTGTTGAGTCGATTGATCATATCTTCGTGGAGAGCCCGACGGCTAAGAGGGTATGGAATCATTTTTTTCTATCTTTTTGGCTATACACCTGCAGACACTACGCACATAACCCAGATTTTACTTTATTGGTAGCACTTCACTTCGCACACACTCACACACCACACACACATCACGACGATTGTGCCTTGCTTGATCTTGTGGTACTTATGGATTGCAAGAAATGACAGCAAGCACAAGGATATCACGGCTCGCGCTTCTTCCATCATTTACAGGGTCATCCATCACAACAGGATTCTTCACCAAACCAACTTACTTTCGGCGCACAGCTGGACTAGCATTCCCCACGTGGCTGAGTCTCTTGGCCTATATTACCGAGTCAGAACACCAACTCTCACACTTCACCGAGTTGTTTGGCTTCCACCGGATCCGGGTTGGGTGAAGCTAAACACAGACAGAGCCAGTTGAGCATCCACCCAGATTGCAGCTATTGGCTGAATTATCAGAGGTTCAGACGCTGAGGCCATACTTGCATTTCACGAGAGGATCTCTACCCCGAGCAGTATTGCAGCAGAGCTTGCTGCCCTTGCCTCGGGGCTGCGATTTGTTATTCAGAGGCAATTCACTAGAGTTTGGATCGAGCTTGACGCAGAACTCGCTGTTCGACTTCTTTCGCACACGGACAAATGTCATTGGAGTCTTCAGAGTTCTCTCACGGCGATCCGGAACTCTCTTTCTACTTTGGAGTACAGGATTACACATATCTATCGGGAGGGCAATACAGTCGCTGATGCATTAGCTAACTTGGGGTTTCAGACCGAGTTGGCTCGTACCTTCACAACAGCGGAGCTTCCCCGACCTATTCAGCAGATGATTCTGATGGACCAGCTTGGATATCCATCCTTTCGACGACAGTCTCGCACATAAGTGCCATGCTTTCCACGTTTTTATATTATTGGCAATTTAGGAATTTTCGTGAACATTACATGTTAGGAAGGGTTGGGGTGATTATGGATTGTTTGGGTCTATCAAGACTAGACTGTTTGCCGAATGGTGCCACACAATTCGTAGCCGTTATACCTGTTTTGCCAATTTTTGGCGAAAGTGTAAGTGGCCTCGGCTGTTGTGGTGAGGCGAACGGTTTACCTTGGTCTTCCCCGACCTTCTATGATCATTCCCACCCCTATCCTTTTTATTATTTAGGACACCTGTTTTGCCCGTATTCTTAACGTTTTGTTAGTTATCTATATTCTTTTGTTTGTCAATTGCTATTATTAGCCATATGTTCGCCAGTAGCAATTTGAGCGAAACTCATTATGTACTTCTTAAATTTTGTTTTATAAACAGGTAGGGGGTCAAGCCTAACCCCCCACCCTCATCGGGTGTCGTTCTCTTTAAAAAAGAAAATTCCGTTCTCTTAATAAAAATCACAAACATGCACAAACACACTCGCTCAAATGGACATGCACAAACATACATGTAAAAAAAATGCGCAAACGTGCATTCGCAACAACGTTCTTAAAAACCCGAACTACAATACTACGACTTTCTTAGAAATAAAACTTTACGTGGATTTTTTTTTGGATTAATTCATATTTCTGTTTTAATTGGTGGATGTGGTATCTTATAGGTACGAATCGAAATTTAGGTGTCCAGGAAGCAAAAATGATCAAACAGTAAGAAACGAGTTGCAATTAGGAAAATAAATTCAAATTAGAAGAGAGAATCCCTCAACATCTTTGGTAGTGTCCACAAAGTCGAGCATAACATTCTCATCCGGACTCCAAATCAACTAGTTCATGCTGCATTAGAAAGCTATTTCAGCTGGCTACAATTCCCGTCTAACGGCAAAATTCCAAATTCGGACTCGAACATGGTCAAAATTGGATTCCAAAAATGATCATGAAAATACGTACTACAGTTAGAGGACAGGAATGCGCATCGAGAAAGGTGCACAAAAACACTCGCTAGAAAAGATAAACACACAAGTAAGAGTACAAAAGCATGCACAAAAGTACTCACGCAAAAGGGCATTTGCAAAAAGGATTATGAAAACACAAACTACAATCCTAGGAAATTAATAAAAATTACAAACATGCACAAACACACTCGCTCAAATGGACATGTACAAACGTACATGTAAAAAAATATGCGCAAACGTGCATTCGCAACAACGTTCTTAAAAACACGAACTACAATACTAGGACTTTATTACGCATCAACAAACAACAGCAAAAACACTAGATAAAAAAGATACAATGGAGTGTACGAATAAAAATGTACGTTTGGTTTACGTGGATTTTTTTTTGGATTAATTCATATTTCTGTTTTAATTGGTGGATGTGGTATCTTAAAGGTAAAAATCGAAAATTAGGTGTCCAGGAAGCAAAAATTATCAAATAATAAGAAACGAGTTGCAATTAGGAAAATAAATTCAAATTAGAAGAGAGAATCCCTCAACATCTTTGGTAGTGTCCACGAAGTCGAGCATACCTTTCTCATTCGGACTCCAAATGAACAGGTTCTGGCGGCATTTGAAAGCTATTTCAACTGGCTACAATTCCCGTCTAACAGCAAAATTCCAAATTCGGACTCGAACATGGTAAAAATTGGATTCCAAAAGCGATCATGAAAATACGTACTACAGTTCGAGGACATGAATGCGCATCGAGAAACGTGCACAAAAACACTCGCTACAAAAGTGACGAACATAAGTAAGAGTACAAAATCATGCACAAAAGTACTCACTCAAAAGGGCATTAGCAAAAATGATTATGAAATCACAAACTACAATCCTAGGAAATTAATACAAATCACAAACATGCACAAACACACTCGCTCAAATGCACATGCACAAACGTACATGTAAAAAAATATGCGCAAACGTGCATTCGCAACTATGTTCTTCAAAACACGAACTACAATAGTAGGACTTTATTACGCATCAACAAACAACATCAAAAACACTAGATAAAAAAGATACAGTGCAGTGTAGAAATAAAACTCCAAATCAACTGGTTCATGCGGCATTAGAAAGCTATTTTAGCTGGCTACAATTCCCGTCTAACGGCAAAATTCCAAAATCAGACTCGAACATGGTCACAATTGGATTCCAAAAGCAATCCTGAAAATACGTACTACAGTTAGTGGACACGAATGCGCATCGAGAAACGTGGACAAAAACACTCGCTAGAAAAGATAAACACATAAGTAAGAGTATAAAAGCATGCATAAAAGTAATCATGCAAAAGGGGATTTGCAATAAGGATTATGAAAACACAAACTACAATCCTAGGAAATTAATACAATTCACAAACATGCACAAACACACTCGCTCAAATGGACATGCACAAACGTACATGTAAGAAAACATGCGCAAACGTGCATTCGCAACAACGTTCTTAAAAACACGAACTACAATACTAGGACTTTAATACGCATCAACAAACAACAGCAAAAGCAATAGATAAAAAAGATAGAGTGGAGTGAAGAAATTAAACTCTACGTTTACGTTTACGTGGATTTTTTTTTGGATTAATTCATATTTCTATTTTAATTGGTGGATTTGGTATCTAATAGGTACAAATCGAAAATTGGAGTCCAGGAAGCAAAAAATATCAAAGAGTAAGAAAAGAGTTGCAATTAAGGAAATAAATTCAAATTAAAAGAGAGAATCCCTCAACATCTTTGGTAGTGTCCACAAAGTCGAGCATGACTTTCTCATCGGGACACCAAATCAACTGGTTTCTGCGGCATTAGAAAGCTATTTCAGTTGGCTACAATTCCCGTCTAACTGCAAAATTCCAAATTCAGACTCGAACATAGTCTAAATTGGATTCCAAAAGCGAACATGAAAATACGTAAAAACACAGAGAAATGTGCATAAAAAAACTCGCTAGAAAAGATAAACACATAAGTAAGAGTACAAAAGCCTAAACAAAAGTACTCACGAAAAAGTGCATTTGCAATAAGGATTATGAAAACACAAACTACAATCCTAGGAAATTAATACAATTCACAAACATGCACAAACACACTCGCTCAAATGGACATGCACAAATGTACATGTAAAAAAACATGCGCAAACGTGCATTCGCAAGAACGTTCTTAAAAACACGAACTAAAATACTAGGACTTTAATACGCATCAACAAACAACAGCAAAACCAATAGATAAAAAAGATACAGTGGAGTGTAGAAATAAAACTCTACGTTTACGTTTACGTGGATTTTTTTTTTGGATTAATTCATATTTCTGTTTTCATTGGTGGATTTGTTATCTTATAGGTACAAATCGAAAATTACGTGTCCAGGAAGCTAAAATGATTAAAGAGTAAGAAAATAGTTGCAATTAGGAAAATCAAATCGAATTAGAAAAGAGAATCCCTCAACATCTTTGGAAGGGTCCACGAAGTCGAGCATAAATTTCTCATATGTACTCCAAATGAACGGGTTCCGGTGGCATTAGAAAGCTATATCAGCTGGCTACAATTCCTTTCTAATAGCAAAATTCAAAATTCGGACTCGAACATGGTCAAAATTGGATTCCAAAAGCGATCATGAAAATACGTACTACAGTTCAAGGACATGAATGTGCATCGAGAAACGTGCACAAAAACACTCGCTAGAAAAGTTACGCACATAAGTAAGAGTTCAAAATCATGCACAAAAGTACTCACGCAAAAGTGCATTTGCAAAAATGATTATGAAAACACAAACTACTATCCCAGGAAAAGCTACACACTCGCTCAAATGGACATGCACAAACGTACATGTAAAAAAATATGCGCAAACGTGCATTCGCAACTATGTTCTTCAAAACACGAACTACAATACTAGGATTTTATTACGCATCAACAAACAACAGCAAAAACACTAGATAAAAAAGATACAGTGCAGTGTAGAAATATAACTCTACGTTTCGTTTACGTGGGTTTTTTTTTGGATTAATTCATATTTCTGATTTAATTGGTGGCTG
Source organism: Erythranthe guttata (assembly GCF_000504015.1). The sequence continues at coordinate 370,162 of NW_012193202.1, forward strand.
TGGTATCTTATAGGTACGAATCGAAAATTAGGTGTCCAGGAAGCAAAAATGATCAAACAGTAAGAAACTAGTTGCAATTAGGAAAATAAATTCAAATTAGAAAAGAGAATCCCTCAACATCTTTGGTAGTGTCCACCAAGTCGAGCATAACTTTCTCATCCGGACTCCAAATCAACTAGTTCATGCTGCATAAGAAAGCTATTTCAGCTAGCTACAATTCCCGTCTAACGGCAAAATTCCAAATTCGGACTCGAACATGGTCAAAATATGATTCCAAAAGTGATCATGAAAATACGTATTACAGTTAGAGGACATGAATGCGCATCGAGAAACGTGCAAAAAAACACTCGCTAGAAAAGCTAAACACATAAGTAAGAGTACAAAAGCATGCACAAAAGTACTCACGCAAAAGGGCATTTGCAAAAAGGATTATGAAAACACAAACTACAATCCTAGGAAATTAATACAAATTACAAACATGCACAAACACACTCGCTCAAATGGACATGTTGAAACGTCCATGTAAAAAAATATGCGCAAACGTGCATTCGCAACAACGTTCTTAAAAACACGAACTACAATACTAGGACTTTATTACGCATTAACAAACAACAGCAAAAACACTAGATAAAAAAGATACAGTGGAGTGTAGAAATAAAACTCTACATTACGTTTACGTGGATTCGTTTTTGGATTAATTCATAATTCTGTTTTAATTGGTGGATTTGGAATCTAATAGGTACAAATCGAAAATTGGAGTCCAAGAAGCAAAACTGATCAAAGCGTAAGAAAAGAGTTGCAATTAAGAAAATGAATTCAAATTAGAAGAGAGAATTTCTCAACATCTTTGGTAGTGTCCACATAGTCGAGCATAACTTTCTCATCCTGACTCCAAATCAACTGGTTATGGCGGCATTTGAAAGCTATTTCAGCTGGCTACAATTCCTGTCTAACGACATAATTCCAAATTCGGACTCGAACATGGTCAAAATTGGATTCCAAAAGCGATCATGAAAATACAGACTACTTTTCGAGGTCATGAATACGCATCGAGAAACGTGCAAAAAAACACTCGCTAGAAAAGTTACGCATATAAGTAAGAGTACAAAAGAGTGCACAAAAGTAATCACGCAAAAGTGCATTTGCAAAAAGGATTATGAAAACACAAACTACAATCCTAGGAAATTAATACAAATCAGAAAGATGCACAAACACACTCGCTCAAATGGACATGCACAAACGTACATGTAAAAAAATATGCGCAAACGTGCATTCGCAACAACGTTCTTAAATACGCGAACTACAATTCTAGGACTTTATTACACATCAACAAACAACAGCAAAAACACTAGATAACAAAGATACAGTGGAGTGTAGAAATAAAACTCTACGTTTACGTTTACGTGGATTCTTTTTTGGATTAATTCATATTTCTGTTTTAATTGGTGGATTTGGAATCTAATAGGTACAAATCGAGAATTGGACCAGGAAGCATAAATGATCAAAGAGTAAGAAGAGAATTGCAATTAAGGAAATAAATTCAAATTAAAAGTGAGAATCCCTCAAAATCTTTGGTAGTGTCCACAAAGTCGAGCATGACTTTCTCATCGGGACACCAAATCAACTGGTTCCGGCAGCATTAGAAAGCTTATTTCAGCTGGCTACATTTCCTGTCTAACGGCAAAATTTCAAATTCGGACTCGGACATTGTCAAAATTGGATTCCAAAAGCGATCATGAAAATACGTACTACAGTCAGAGGACTTGAATGCGCATCGAGAAACGTGCACAAAAAACACTCGCTAGAAAAGATAAACACAAAAGTAAGAGTACAAAAGCATGCATAAAAGTACTCACGCTAAAGTGCATTTTCAAAAAAAAATTATGAAAACACAAACTACAATCCTTGGAAATTAATACAATTCACAAACATGCACAAACACACTCGCTCAAATGGACATGCACAAACGTACATGTAAAAAAACATGCGCAAACGTGCATTCGCAACAACGTTCTTAAAAACACGAACTGCAATACTAGGACTTTGATACGCATCAACAAACAACAGCAAAAGCAATAGATAAAAAAGATACAATGGAATGTAGAAATTAAACTCTACGTTTACGTTTACGTGGATTGTTTTTTGGATTAATTCATATTTCCGTTTTAATTGGTGGATTTGGTATGTAATAGGTACAAATTGAAAATTGGAGTCCAGGAAGCAAAAGTGATCAAAGAGTAAGAAAAGAGTTGCAATTAAGAAAATAAATTCAAATTAGTAGAGAGAATCCCTCAACATCTTTGGTAGTGTCCACGAAGTCGAGCATAACTTTCTCATCCAGACACCAAATCGACTGGTTCATGCGGCATTAGAAAGCTATTTCAGCTGGCTACAATTCCCGTCTAACGACAAAATTCCAAATTGAGACTCGAACATAGTCAAAATTGGATTCCAAAAGCGATCATGAAAATACGTACCACAATTAGAGGACATGAATGCGCATCGAGAAACGTGCACAAAAACACTCGCTAGAAAAGATAAACACAAAAGTAAGAGTACAAAAGCATGCATAAAAGTACTCACGCAAAAGTGCATTTTCAAAAAGAATTATGAAAACACAAACTACAATCCTTGGAAATTAATACAATTCACAAACATGCACAAACACACTCGCTCAAATGGACATGCACAAACGTACATGTAAAAAAACATGCGCAAACGTGCATTCGCAACAACGTTCTTAAAAACACGAACTGCAATACTAGGACTTTAATACCCATCAACAAACAACAGCAAAAAGCATAGATAAAAAAGATACAATGGAGTGTCGAAATTAAACTCTACGTTTACGTTTACGTGGATTTTTTTTTTGGATTAATTCATATTTCTGTTTTAATTGGTGGATTTGGTATGTA
>NW_012193202.1:373176-487559 GCF_000504015.1 Erythranthe guttata
TCGAAAATTGGAGTCCAGGAAGCAAAAGTGATCACCGAGTAAGAAAAGAGTTGCCCTTAAGAAAATAAACTCAAATTAGTAGAGAGAATCCCTCAACATCTTTGGTAGTGTCCACGAAGTCGAGCATAACTTTCTCATCCAGACACCAAATCGACTGGTTCATGCGGCATTAGAAAGCTATTTCAGCTGGCTTCAATTCCCGTCTAACGGCAAAATTCCAAATTCAGACTCGAACATTGTCAAAATTGGATTCCAAAAGCGATCATGACAAAACGTACTACAATTAGAGGACATGAATGCGCATCGAGAAACGTGCAAAAAAACACTCGCTAGAAAAGATAAACACAAAAGTAAGAGTACAAAAGCATGCATAAAAGTACTCACGCAAAAGTGCATTTTCCAAAAGGATTATGAAAACACAAACTACAATCCTTGGAAATTAATAAAATTCACAAACATGCACAAACACACTCGCTCAAATGGACATGCACAAACGTACATGTAAAAATACATGCGCAAACGTGCATTCACAACAATGTTCTTAAAAACACGAGCTACAATACTAGGACTTTAATACGCATCAACAAACAACAACAAAAGCAATAGATAAAAAAGATACAGTGGAGTGTAGTAATTAAACTCTACGTTTACGTTTACGTGGATTTTTTTTTGGATTAATTCATAATTCTGTTTTAATTGGTGGATTAGGTATCTAATAGGTACAAATAAAAAATTGGAGTCCAGGAAGCAAAAATGATCAAAGAGTAAGAAAAGAGTTGCAATTAAGAAAATAAATTCAAATTAGAAGAGAGAATCCCTCAACATCATTGGTAGTGTCCACGAAGTCGAGCATAACTTTTTCTTCCGGACTCCAAATCAACTAGTTCATGCTGCATTAGAAAGCTATTTCAGCAGGCTACAATCCCCGTCTAACTGCAAAATTCCAAATTCGGACTCGAACATGGTCAAAATTGGATTCCATAAGTGATCATGAAAATACGTACTACAGTTAGAGGACATGAATGCGCATCGAGAAACGTGCACAAAAACACTCGCTAGAAAAGATAAACACATAAGTAAGAGTACAAAAGCATGCACAAAAGTACTCACGCAAAAGTGCATTTGCAAAAATGATTACTAAAACACAAACTACAATCCTAGGAAATTAATACAAATCACAAACATGCACAAACACAATCGCTCAAATGGACATGCACAAACGTACATGGAAAAAAATATGTGCGAACGTGCATTCGCAACTATGTTCTTTAAAACACGAACTACAATACTAGGACATTATTACGCATCAACACACAAAAGCAAAAACACTAGATAAAAAAGATACACTGCAGTGTAGAAATAAAACTATACGTTTCGTTTACGTGGATTCTTTTTTGGATTAATTCATATTTCTGTTTTAATTGGTGGATGTGGTATCTTATAGGTACAAATCGAAAATTGGAGTCCAGGAAGCAAAAATTATCAAAGAGTAAGAACAGAATTGCAATTAGGAAAATAAGTTCAAATTATAAGAGAGAATCCCTCAACATCTTTGGTAGTGTCCAATAAGTCGAGCATAACTTTCTCATCGGGATCCAAATCAACTGGTTCCAGCAGCATTAGAAAGCTATTTTAGTTGTCTACAATTCCTGTCTAACAACAAAATTTCAAATTCGGACTCGAACATTGTCAAAATTGGATTCAAAATGCGTTCATGAAAACACGTACTACAGTTCGAGGACATGAATGCGCATCGAGAAAGGTGCATAAAAACACTAGCTAGAAAAGATAAACGCATAAGTAAGAGTACAAAAGCATGCACAAAAGTACTCACGCAAAAGTGCATTTGCAAAAATGATTATGAAAACACAAACTACAATCCAAGGAAATTAATACAAATCACAAACATGCACAAACACACTCGCTCAAATGGACATGCACAAACGTACATGTAAAAAAATATGGGCAAACGTACATTCGCAACTATGTTCTTCAAAACACGAACTACAATACTAGGACATTATTACGCATCAACAAACAACAGGAAAAACACTATATAACAAAGATACAGTGGAGTGTAGAAAAAAAACTCTACGTTTCGTTTACGTGGATATGGTATCTTATACGTACAAATCGAAAATTAGGTGTCCAGGAAGCAAAAATGATCAAAGAGTAAGAAACGAGTTGCGATTAGGAAAATAAATTCAAATTAGAAGAGAGAATCCCTCAACATCTTTGGTAGTGTCCATGAAGTCGAGCATAACTTTATCATCGGGACTCCAAATCAACTGGTTCCTGCGGCATTAGAAAGCTATTTCGGCAGGCAACAATTCCCGTCTAACGGCAAAATTCCAAATTCGGACTCGAACATGGTCAAAATTGGATTCCAAAAGCGATCGTGAAAATACGTACTTCAGTTAGAGGACTTGAATGCGCATCGAGAAACGTGTACAAAACCACTCGCTAAAAAAGATAAACACAAAAGTAAGAGTACAAAAGCATGCATAAAAGTACTCACGCAAAAGTGCATTTTCAAAAAGGATTATGAAAACACAAACTACAATCCTTGGAAATTAATACAATTCACAAACATGCACAAACACACTCGCTCAAATGGACATGCACAAACGTACATGTAAAAAAACATGCGCAAACATGCATTCGCAACAACGTTCTTAAAAACACGAACTACAATACTAGGACTTTAATACGCATCAACAAACAGCAGCAAAGCAATATATAAAAAAGATACAGTGGAGTGTAGAAATTAAACTCTACGTTTACGTTTACGTGGATTTTTTTTGGATTAATTCATATTTCGGTTTTAATTGGTGGATTTGGTATCTATTAGGTACAAATCGAAAATTGGAGTCCAGGAAACAAAAATGATCAAAGAGTAAGAAAAGAGTTGCAATTAAGAAAATAAATTAAAATTAGAAGAGAGAATCCCTCAACTTCTTTGGTAGTGTCCACGAAGTCGAGCATAACTTTCTCATCCAGACACCAAATCAACTGGTTCATGCGGTATTAGAAAGCTATTTCAGCAAGCTACAATTCCCGTCTAACGGCAAAATTCTAAATTCGGACTCGAACATAGTCAAAATTGGATTCCAAAAGCGATCATGAAAATACGTACTACAATTAGAGGACATGAATGCGCATCGAGAAACGTGCACAAAAACACTCGCAAGAAAAGATAAACATATAAGTAAGATTACAAAAGCATGCAGAAAAGTACTCGCGCAAAAGTGCATTTGCAATAAGGATTATGAAAACACAAACTACAATCCTAGGAAATTAATACAATTCACAAACATGCACACACACACTCGCTCAAATGGACATGCACAAACGTACATGTAAAAAAACATGCACAAACGTACATGTAAAAAAACATGCGCAAACGTGCATTCGCAACAACGTTCTTAAAAACACGAACTACAATACTAGGACTTTAATACGCATCAACAAACAACACCAAAAGCAATAGATAAAAAAGATACATTGGGGTGTAGAAATAAAATTCTACGTTTCGTTTACGTGGTTTTTTTTTTTTGGATTAATTCATATTTTGTTTTAATTGGTGGATGTGATATATTATAGGTACAAATCGCAAATTAGGTATCCACGAAGCATAAATGACCAAAGAGTTAGAAACGAGATGCAATTAGGAAAATAAATTCAAATTAGAATAGAGAATCCCTCAACATCTTTGGTAATGTCCACGAAATCGAGCATAACTTTCTCATCCAGACTCCAAATCAACTGGTTCATGCTGCATTAGAAAGCTATTTCAGCTGGCTACAATTCCCGTCTAACGAAAAAATTCCAAATTCAGACTCGAACATGGTCAAAATTGGATTCCAAAAGTGATCATGAAAATACGTACTATAGTTAGAGGACATGAATTCGCATCGAGAAACGTGCACAAAAACACTCGCTAGAAAAGATAAACACATAAGTAAGAGTACAAAAGCATGCACAAAAGTACTCACGCAAAAGGGCATTTGCATAAAGGATTATGAAAACATAAAGTACAATACTAGGAAATTAATGCAAATTACAAACATGCACAAACACACTCGCTCAAATGGACATGCACAAATGTACATGTAAAAAAATATGCGCAAATGTGCATTCGCAAAAACGTTCTTAAAAACACGAACTACAATACTAGGACTTTATTACGCATCAACAAACAACAGCAAAAACACTAGATACAAAAGATACAGTGTAGTGTAGAAATAAAACTCTACGTTTACGTTTACGTGGATTCTTTTTTGGATTAATTGATATTTCTGTTTTAATTGGTGGATTTTGAATCTAATAGGTACAAATCGAAAATTGGAGTCCAGGAAGCTAAAATGATCAAAGAGTAAGAAGAGAGTTGCAATTAAGAAAATAAATTCAAATTAGAAGAAAGAATCCCTCAACATCTTTGGTAGTGTCCACGAAGTCGAGCATAACTTCCTCATCCGGACTCCAAATCAACAGGTTCCTCCAGCATAAGATAGCTTTTTCAGATGGCTACAATTTCCGTCTAACGGCAAAATTCCAAATTCAGACTCGAACATGGTCAAAATTGGATTCCAAAAGCGATCATGAAAATACGTACTACAGTTAGAGGACAAACATGCGCATTGAGAAACGTGCATAAAAACACTCGCTAGAATAGATAAACACATAAGTAAGATTACAAAAGCATGCACAAAAGTACTCACGCAAAAGTGCATTTGCAATAAGGATTATGAAAACACAAACTACAATCCTAGGAAATTAATACAATTCACAAACATGCACAAACACACTCGCTCACATGGACATGCACAAACGTACATGTAAAAAACATGCGCAAACGTGCATTCGCAACAACGTTCTTAAAAACACGAACTACAATATTAGGACTTTAATACGCATCTACAAACAACAGCAAAAGCAATAGATAAAAAAGATACAGTGGAGTGTAGAAATAAAACTCTACGTTTACGTTTAAGTGGATTTTTTTTTGGATTAATTCATATTTCTGTTTTATTGGTGGATTTGGTATCTTATAGGTACAAATCGAAAATTACGTGTCCAGGAAGCTAAAATGATTAAAGAGTATGAAAATAGTTGCAATTAGGAAAATCAAATCAAATTAGAAGAGAGAATCCCTCAACATCTTTGGTAGAGTCCACGAAGTCGAGCATAACTTTCAGCTGGTTACAATTCCTTTATAACAGCAAAATTCCAAATTCGGACTCGAACATGGTCAAAATTCGATTCCAAAAGCGATAATGAAAATACGTACTACAGTTCGAGGACATGAATGTGCATCGAGAAACATGCACAAAAACACTCGCTAGAAAAGTTACGCACATAAGTAAGAGTTCAAAATCATGCACAAAAGTACTCACGCAAAAGTGCATTTGCAAAAATGATTATGAAAACACAAACTACAATCCTAGGAAATTAATACAAATGACAAACATGCACAAACACACTCGCTCAAATGGACATGCACAAACGTACATGTAAAAAAATATGCGCAAACGTGCATTCGCAACAACATTCTTAAAAACACGAACTACAATACTAGGGCTTTAGTATGTATCAACAAACAACATCAAAAACACTAGATCAAAAAGATACAGTGGACTGTAGAAATAAAACTCTACGTATCGTTTACGTGGATGTTTTTTTGGATTAATTCATATTTCTGTTTTAATTATTGGATGTGGTATCTTATAGGTACAAATCGAAAATTAGGTGTCTAGGAAGCAAAAATGATAAAAGAGTAAGAAACGAGTTGCAATTAGGAAAATAAATTCAAATTAGAAGAGAGAATCCCTCAACATCTTTGGTAGTGTCCACGAAGTCGAGCATAACTTTCTCATCCGGAAACAAAATCAACTGGTTTCTGCAGCAATAGAAAGCTATTTCAGCTGGCTAGAATTCCCGTGTAATGGCAAAATTCCTAATTCGGACTCGAACATTGTCAAAATTCGATTCCAAAAGCGATCATGAAAATACGTACTACAGTTCGAGGACATGAATGCGCATCGAGAAACGTGCATAAAAACACTCGCTAGAAAAGTTACGCACATATGTAAGAGTTCAAAATCATGCACGAAAGTACTCACGCAAAAGTTCTTTTGCAAAAATGATTATGAAAACACAAACTACAGTCCTAGGAAATTAATACAAATCCCAAACATGCACAAACACACTCGCTCAAATGGACATGCACAAACGAACATGTAAAAAAATATGCGCAAACGTGCATTCGCAACAACGTTCTTAAAAATACGAACTACAATACTAGGACTTTATTACGTATCAACAAACAACATCAAAAACACTATATCAAAAAGATACAGTGGAGTGTAGAAATAAAACTCTACGTATCGTTTACGTGGATGTTTTTTTGGATTAATTCATATTTTTGTTTTAATTATTGGATGTGGTATATAGGTACAAATCGAAAATTAGGTGTCTAGGAAGCAAAAATGATAAAAGAGTAAGAAACGAGTTGCAATTAGGAAAATAAATTCAAATTAGAAGAGAGAATCCCTCAACATCTTTGACAGTGTCCACGAAGTCGAGCATAACTTTCTCATCCGGACACCAAATCAACTGGTTCCTGCGGCATTAGAAAGCTATTTCAGCTGGCTACAATTCCCGTCTAATGGCAAAATTCCGAATTCGGACTCGAACATGGTCAAAATTGGATTCGAAAAGCGATCATGAAAATACATACTACAGTTAGAGGACATGAATGCGTATCGAGAAACGTGCATAAAAACACTCGCTAGAAAAGATAAACACATAAGTAAGATTACAAAAGCATGCACAAAAGTACTCACGCAAAAGTGCATTTGCAAAAATGATTATGAAAACACAAACTACAGTCCTAGGAAATTAATACAATTCACAAACATGCACAAACACACTCGCTCAAATGGACATGCACAAACGTACATGTAAAAAACATGCGCAAACGTGCATTCGCAACAACGTTCTTAAAAACACGAACTACAATACTAGGACTTTAATACGCATCAACAAACAACAGCAAAAGCAATAGATAAAAAAGATACAGTGGAGTGTAGAAATAAAACTCTACGTTTATGTTTAAGTGGATTTTTTTTTTGGATTAATTCATATTTCTGTTTTAATTGGTGGATTTGGTATCTTATAGGTACAAATCGAAAATTACGTGTCCAGGAAGCTAAAATGATTAAAGAGTAAGAAAATAGTTGCAATTAGGAAAATCAAATCAAATTAGAAGAGAGAATCCCTCAACATCTTTGGTAGAGTCCACGAAGTCGAGCATAACTTTCTCATCTGGACTCCAAATGAACGGGTTCCGGCGGCATTAGAAAGCTATTTCAGCTGGCTACAATTCCTTTCTAACAGCAAAATTCCATATTCGGACTCGAACATTGTCAAAATTCGATTCCAAAAGCGATCATGAAAATACGTACTACAGTTCGAGGACATGAATGCGCATCGAGAAACGTGCATAAAAACACTCGCTAGAAAAGTTACGCACATAAGTAAGAGTTCAAAATCATGCACAAAAGTACTCACGCAAAAGTGCATTTGCAAAAATGATTATGAAAACACAAACTACAGTCCTAGGAAATTAATACAAATCACAAACATGCACAAACACACTCGCTCAAATGGACATGCACAAACGTACATGTAAAAAAATATGCACAAACGTGCATTCGCAACAACGTTCTTAAAAACACAAACTACAATACTAGGACTTTATTACGTATCAACAAACAACATCAAAAACACTAGATCAAAAAGATACAGTGGAGTGTAGAAATAAAACTCTACGTATCGTTTACGTTGATGTTTTTTTGGATTAATTCATATTTCTGTTTTAATTATTGGATGTGGTATCTTATAGGTACAAATTGAAAATTAGGTGTCTAGGAAGCAAAAATGATAAAAGAGTAAGAAACGAGTTGCAATTAGGAAAATAAATTCGAATTAGAAGAGAGAATCCCTCATCATCTTTGGTAGTGTCCACGAAGTCGAGCATAACTTTCTCATCCGGACACCAAATCAACTGGTTTCTGCGGCATTAGAAAGCTATTTCAGCTGGCTACAATTCCCGTCTAATGGCAAAATTCCAAATTCGGACTCGAACAAGGTCAAAATTGGATTCCAAAAGCGATCATGAAAATACGTACTACAGTTAGAGGACATGAATGCGCATCGAGAAACGTGCATAAAAACACTCGCTAGAAAAGATAAACACATAAGTAAGATTACAAAAGCATGCACAAAAGTACTCACGCAAAAGTGCATTTGCAATAAGGATTATGAAAACACAAACTACAATCCTACGAAATTAATAGAATTCAATAAGGATTATGAAAACACAAACTACAATCCTAGGAAATTAATAGAATTCACAAACATGCACAAACACACTCGCTCAAATGGACATGCACAAACGTACATGTAAAAAACATGCGCAAACGTGCATTCGCAACAACGTTCTTAAAAGCAATAGATAAAAAAGATACAGTGGAGTGTAGAAATAAAACTCTACGTTTATGTTTAAGTGGATTTTTTTTTTGGATTAATTCATATTTCTGTTTTAATTGGTGGATTTGGTATCTTATAGGTACAAATCGAAAATTACGTGTCCAAGAAGCTAAAATGATTAAAGAGTAAGAAAACAGTTGCAATTAGGAAAATCAAATCAAATTAGAAGAGAGAATCCCTCAACATCTTTGGTAGAGTCCACGAAGTCGAGCATAACTTTCTCATCTGGACTCCAAATGAACGGGTTCCAGCGGCATTAGAAAGCTATTTCAGCTGGCTACAATTCCTTTCTAACAGCAAAATTCCAAATTCGGACTCGAACATTGTCAAAATTCGATTCCAAAAGCGATCATGAAAATACGTACTACAGTTCGAGGACATGAATGTGCATCGAGAAACGTGCACAAAAACACTCGCTATAAAAGTTACGCACATAAGTAAGAGTTCAAAATCATGAACAAAAGTCCTCACGCAAAAGTGCATTTGCAAAAATGATTATGAAAACACAAACTACAATCCTAGGAAATTAATACAAATGACAAACATGCACAAACACACTCGCTCAAATGGACATGCACAAACGTACATGTAAAAAAATATGCGCAAACGTGCATTCGCAACAAAGTTCTTAAAAACACGAACTACAATACTAGGGCTTTATTACGTAGCAACAAACAACATCAAAAACACTAGATCAAAAAGATACAGTGGAGTGTAGAAATAAAACTCTACGTATCTTTTACGTGGATGTTTTTTTGGATTAATTCATATTTCTGTTTTAATTATTGGATGTGGTATCTTATAGGTACAAATCGAAAATTAGGTGTCCAGGAAGGAAAAATGATAAAAGAGTAAGAAACGAGTTGCAATTAGGAAAATAAACTCAAATTAGAAGAAAGAATCCCTCAACATCTTTGGTAGTGTCCACAAACTCGAGCATAACTTTCTCATCCGGACACCAAATCAACTGGTTTTTGCGGCATTAGAAAGCTATTTCTGTTGGCTACAATTCCCGTCTAATGGCAAAATTCCAAATTCGGACTCGAACATTGTCAAAATTCAATTCCAAAAGCGATCATGAAAATACGTACTACAATTCGAGGACATGAATGCGCATCGAGAAACGTGCATAAAAACACTCGCTAGAAAAGTTACGCACATAAGTAAGAGTTCAAAATCATGCACAAAAGTACTCACGCAAAAGTGCTTTTGCAAAAATGATTATGAAAACACAAACTACAGTCCTAGGAAATTAATACAAATCACAAACATGCACAAACACACTCGCTCAAATGGACATGCACAAACGTACATGTAAAAAAATATGCACAAACGTGCATTCGCAACAACGTTCTTAAAAACACAAACTACAATACTAGGACTTTATTACGTATCAACAAACAACATCAAAAACACTAGATCAAAAAGATACAGTGGAGTGTAGAAATAAAACTCTACGTATCGTTTACGTGGATGTTTTTTTGGATTAATTCATATTTCTGTTTTAATTATTGGATGTGGTATCTTATAGGTACAAATTGAAAATTAGGTGTCTAGGAAGCAAAAATGATAAAAGAGTAAGAAACGAGTTGCAATTAGGAAAATAAATTCAAATTAGAAGAGAGAATCCCTCAACATCTTTGGTAGTGTCCACGAAGTCGAGCATAACTTTCTCATCCGGACACCAAATCAACTGGTTTCTGCGGCATTAGAAAGCTATTTCAGCTGGCTACAATTCCCGTCTAATGGCAAAATTCCAAATTCGGACTCGAACATGGTCAAAATTGGATTCCAAAAGCGATCATGAAAATACGTACTACAGTTAGAGGACATGAATGCGCATCGAGAAACGTGCATAAAAACACTCGCTATAAAAGATAAACACATAAGTAAGATTACAAAAGCATGCACAAAAGTACTCACGCAAAAGTGCATTTGCAATAAGGATTATGAAAACACAAACTACAATCCTAGGAAATTAATACAATTCACAAACATGCACAAACACACTCGCTCAAATGGACATGCACAAACGTACATGTAAAAAACATGCGCAAACGTGCATTCGGAACAACGTTCTTAAAAGCAATAGATAACATAGATAGAGTGGAGTGTAGAAATAAAACTCTACGTTTATGTTTAAGTGGATTTTTTTTTTGGATTAATTCATATTTCTGTTTTAATTGGTGGATTTGGTATCTTATAGGTACAAATCGAAAATTACGTGTCCAAGAAGCTAAAATGATTAAAGAGTAAGAAAACAGTTGCAATTAGGAAAATCAAATCAAATTAGAAGAGAGAATCCCTCAACATCTTTGGTAGAGTCCACGAAGTCGAGCATAACTTTCTCATCTGGACTCCAAATGAACGGGTTCCAGCGGCATTAGAAAGCTATTTCAGCTGGCTACAATTCCTTTCTAACAGCAAAATTCCAAATTCGGACTCGAACATTGTCAAAATTCGATTCCAAAAGCGATCATGAAAATACGTACTACAGTTCGAGGACATGAATGTGCATCGAGAAACGTGCACAAAAACACTCGCTATAAAAGTTACGCACATAAGTAAGAGTTCAAAATCATGAACAAAAGTCCTCACGCAAAAGTGCATTTGCAAAAATGATTATGAAAACACAAACTACAATCCTAGGAAATTAATACAAATGACAAACATGCACAAACACACTCGCTCAAATGGACATGCACAAACGTACATGTAAAAAAATATGCGCAAACGTGCATTCGCAACAAAGTTCTTAAAAACACGAACTACAATACTAGGGCTTTATTACGTAGCAACAAACAACATCAAAAACACTAGATCAAAAAGATACAGTGGAGTGTAGAAATAAAACTCTACGTACCGTTTACGTGGATGTTTTTTTGGATTAATTCATATTTCTGTTTTAATTATTGGATGTGGTATCTTATAGGTACAAATCGAAAATTAGGTGTCCAGGAAGGAAAAATGATAAAAGAGTAAGAAACGAGTTGCAATTAGGAAAATAAACTCAAATTAGAAGAAAGAATCCCTCAACATCTTTGGTAGTGTCCACAAACTCGAGCATAACTTTCTCATCCGGACACCAAATCAACTGGTTTCTGCGGCATTAGAAAGCTATTTCAGCTGGCTACAATTCCCGTCTAATGGCAAAATTCCGAATTCGGACTCGAACATTGTCAAAATTCAATTCCAAAAGCGATCATGAAAATACGTACTACAATTCGAGGACATGAATGCGCATCGAGAAACGTGCATAAAAACACTCGCTAGAAAAGTTACGCACATAAGTAAGAGTTCAAAATCATGCACAAAAGTACTCACGCAAAAGTGCTTTTGCAAAAATGATTATGAAAACACAAACTACAGTCCTAGGAAATTAATACAAATCACAAACATGCACAAACACACTCGCTCAAATGGACATGCACAAACGTACATGTAAAAAAATATGCACAAACGTGCATTCGCAACAACGTTCTTAAAAACACAAACTACAATACTAGGAGTTTATTACGTATCAACAAACAACATCAAAAACACTAGATCAAAAAGATACAGTGGAGTGTAGAAATAAAACTCTACGTATCGTTTACGTGGATGTTTTTTTGGATTAATTCATATTTCTGTTTTAATTATTGGATGTGGTATCTTATAGGTACAAATTGAAAATTAGGTGTCTAGGAAGCAAAAATGATAAAAGAGTAAGAAACGAGTTGCAATTAGGAAAATAAATTCAAATTAGAAGAGAGAATCCCTCAACATCTTTGGTAGTGTCCACGAAGTCGAGCATAACTTTCTCATCCGGACACCAAATCAACTGGTTTATGCTGCATTAGAAAGCTATTTCAGCTGGCTACAATTCCCGTCTAATGGCAAAATTCCAAATTCGGACTCGAACATGGTCAAAATTGGATTCCAAAAGCGATCATGAAAATACGTACTACAGTAAGAGGACATGAATGCGCATCGAGAAACGTGCATAAAAACACTCGCTAGAAAAGATAAACACATAAGTAAGATTACAAAAGCATGCACAAAAGTACTCACGCAAAAGTGCATTTGCAATAAGGCTTATGAAAACACAAACTACAATCCTAGGAAATTAATAGAATTCACAAACATGCACAAACACACTCGCTCAAATGGACATGCACAAACGTACATGTAAAAAACATGCGCAAACGTGCATTCTCAACAACGTTCTTAAAAACACGAACTACAATACTAGGACTTTAATACGCATCAACAAACAACAGCAAAAGCAAAAGATAAAAAAGATACATTGGAGTGTAGAAATAAAACTCTACGTTTATATTTAAGTGGATTTTTTTTTTGGATTAATTCATATTTCTGTTTTAATTGGTGGATTTGGTATCTTATAGGTACAAATCGAAAATTACGTGTCCAGGAAGCTAAAATGATTAAAGAGTAAGAAAATAGTTGCAATTAGGAAAATCAAATCAAATTAGAAGAGGGAATCCCTCAACATCTTTGGTAGAGTCCACGAAGTCGAGCATAACTTTCTCATCTGGACTCCAAATGAACGGGTTCCGGCGGCATTAGAAAGCTATTTCAGCTGGCTACAATTCCTTTCTAACAGTAAAATTCCAAATTCGGACTCGAACATTGTCAAAATTCGATTCCAAAAGCGATCATGAAAATACGTACTACAATTCGAGGACATGAATGCGCATCGAGAAACGTGCACAAAAACACTCGCTAGAAAAGTTACGCACATAAGTAAGAGTTCAAAATCATGCACAAAAGTACTCACGCAAAAGTGCATTTGCAAAAATGATTATGAAAACACAAACTACAGTCCTAGGAAATTAATACAAATGACAAACATGCACAAACACACTCGCTCAAATGGACATGCACAAACGTACATGTAAAAAAATATGCGCAAACGTGCATTCGCAACAAAGTTCTTAAAAACACGAACTACAATACTAGGGCTTTATTACGTAGCAACAAACAACATCAAAAACACTAGATCAAAAAGATACAGTGGAGTGTAGAAATAAAACTCTACGTACCGTTTACGTGGATGTTTTTTTGGATTAATTCATATTTCTGTTTTAATTATTGGATGTGGTATCTTATAGGTACAAATCGAAAATTAGGTGTCCAGGAAGCAAAAATGATAAAAGAGTAAGAAACGAGTTGCAATTAGGAAAATAAATTCAAATTAGAAGAGAGAATCCCTCAAAATCTTTGGTAGTGTCCACGAAGTCGAGCATAACTTTCTCATCCGGACACCAAATCAACTGGTTTCTGCGGCATTAGAAAGCTATTTCAGCTGGCTACAATTCCCGTCTAATGGCAAAATTCCAAATTCGGACTCGAACATTGTCAAAATTCAATTCCAAAAGCGATCATGAAAATACGTACTACAGTTCGAGGACATGAATGCGCATCGAGAAACGTGCATAAAAACACTCGCTAGAAAAGTTACGCACATAAGTAAGAGTTCAAAATCATGCACAAAAGTACTCACGCAAAAGTGCTTTTGCAAAAATGATTATGAAAACACAAACTACAGTCCTAGGAAATTAATACAAATCACAAACATGCACAAACACACTCGCTCAAATGGACATGCACAAACGTACATGTAAAAAAATATGCACAAACGTGCATTCGCAACAACGTTCTTAAAAACACAAACTACAATACTAGGACTTTATTACGTATCAACAAACAACATCAAAAACACTAGATCAAAAAGATACAGTGGAGTGTAGAAATAAAACTCTACGTATCGTTTACGTTGATGTTTTTTTGGATTAATTCATATTTCTGTTTTAATTATTGGATGTGGTATCTTATAGGTACAAATTGAAAATTAGGTGTCTAGGAAGCAAAAATGATAAAAGAGTAAGAAACGAGTTGCAATTAGGAAAATAAATTCAAATTAGAAGAGAGAATCCCTCAACATCTTTGGTAGTGTCCACGAAATCGAGCATAACTTTCTCATCCGGACACCAAATCAACTGGTTTCTGCGGCATTAGAAAGCTATTTCAGCTGGCTACAATTCCCGTCTAATGGCAAAATTCCAAATTCGGACTCGAACAAGGTCAAAATTGGATTCCAAAAGCGATCATGAAAATACGTACTACAGTTAGAGGACATGAATGCGCATCGAGAAACGTGCATAAAAACACTCGCTAGAAAAGATAAACACATAAGTAAGATTACAAAAGCATGCACAAAAGTACTCACGCAAAAGTGCATTTGCAATAAGGATTATGAAAACACAAACTACAATCCTACGAAATTAATAGAATTCACAAACATGCACAAACACACTCGCTCAAATGGACATGCACAAACGTACATGTAAAAAACATGCGCAAACGTGCATTCGCAACAACGTTCTTAAAAGCAATAGATAAAAAAGATACAGTGGAGTGTAGAAATAAAACTCTACGTTTATGTTTAAGTGGATTTTTTTTTTGGATTAATTCATATTTCTGTTTTAATTGGTGGATTTGGTATCTTATAGGTACAAATCGAAAATTACGTGTCCAAGAAGCTAAAATGATTAAAGAGTAAGAAAACAGTTGCAATTAGGAAAATCAAATCAAATTAGAAGAGAGAATCCCTCAACATCTTTGGTAGAGTCCACGAAGTCGAGCATAACTTTCTCATCTGGACTCCAAATGAACGGGTTCCAGCGGCATTAGAAAGCTATTTCAGCTGGCTACAATTCCTTTCTAACAGCAAAATTCCAAATTCGGACTCGAACATTGTCAAAATTCGATTCCAAAAGCGATCATGAAAATACGTACTACAGTTCGAGGACATGAATGTGCATCGAGAAACGTGCACAAAAACACTCGCTATAAAAGTTACGCACATAAGTAAGAGTTCAAAATCATGAACAAAAGTCCTCACGCAAAAGTGCATTTGCAAAAATGATTATGAAAACACAAACTACAATCCTAGGAAATTAATACAAATGACAAACATGCACAAACACACTCGCTCAAATGGACATGCACAAACGTACATGTAAAAAAATATGCGCAAACGTGCATTCGCAACAAAGTTCTTAAAAACACGAACTACAATACTAGGGCTTTATTACGTAGCAACAAACAACATCAAAAACACTAGATCAAAAAGATACAGTGGAGTGTAGAAATAAAACTCTACGTATCGTTTACGTGGATGTTTTTTTGGATTAATTCATATTTCTGTTTTAATTATTGGATATGGTATCTTATAGGTACAAATCGAAAATTAGGTGTCCAGGAAGGAAAAATGATAAAAGAGTAAGAAACGAGTTGCAATTAGGAAAATAAACTCAAATTAGAAGAAAGAATCCCTCAACATCTTTGGTAGTGTCCACAAACTCGAGCATAACTTTCTCATCCGGACACCAAATCAACTGGTTTCTGCGGCATTAGAAAGCTATTTCAGCTGGCCACAATTCCCGTCTAATGGCAAAATTCCAAATTCGGACTCGAACATTGTCAAAATTCAATTCCAAAAGCGATCATGAAAATACGTACTACAGTTCGAGGACATGAATGCGCATCGAGAAACGTGCATAAAAACACTCGCTAGAAAAGTTACGCACATAAGTAAGAGTTCAAAATCATGCACAAAAGTACTCACGCAAAAGTGCTTTTGCAAAAATGATTATGAAAACACAAACTACAGTCCTAGGAAATTAATACAAATCACAAACATGCACAAACACACTCGCTCAAATGGACATGCACAAACGTACATGTAAAAAAATATGCACAAACGTGCATTCGCAACAACGTTCTTAAAAACACAAACTACAATACTAGGAGTTTATTACGTATCAACAAACAACATCAAAAACACTAGATCAAAAAGATACAGTGGAGTGTAGAAATAAAACTCTACGTATCGTTTACGTGGATGTTTTTTTGGATTAATTCATATTTCTGTTTTAATTATTGGATGTGGTATCTTATAGGTACAAATTGAAAATTAGGTGTCTAGGAAGCAAAAATGATAAAAGAGTAAGAAACGAGTTGCAATTAGGAAAATAAATTCAAATTAGAAGAGAGAATCCCTCAACATCTTTGGTAGTGTCCACGAAGTCGAGCATAACTTTCTCATCCGGACACCAAATCAACTGGTTTATGCTGCATTAGAAAGCTATTTCAGCTGGCTACAATTCCCGTCTAATGGCAAAATTCCAAATTCGGACTCGAACATGGTCAAAATTGGATTCCAAAAGCGATCATGAAAATACGTACTACAGTAAGAGGACATGAATGCGCATCGAGAAACGTGCATAAAAACACTCGCTAGAAAAGTTACGCACATAAGTAAGAGTTCAAAATCATGCACAAAAGTACTCACGCAAAAGTGCTTTTGCAAAAATGATTATGAAAACACAAACTACAGTCCTAGGAAATTAATACAAATCACAAACATGCACAAACACACTCGCTCAAATGGACATATGCACAAACGTACATGTAAAAAAATATGCACAAACGTGCATTCGCAACAACGTTCTTAAAAACACAAACTACAATACTAGGACTTTATTACGTATCAACAAACAACATCAAAAACACTAGATCAAAAAGATACAGTGGAGTGTAGAAATAAAACTCTACGTATCGTTTACGTTGATGTTTTTTTGGATTAATTCATATTTCTGTTTTAATTATTGGATGTGGTATCTTATAGGTACAAATTGAAAATTAGGTGTCTAGGAAGCAAAAATGATAAAAGAGTAAGAAACGAGTTGCAATTAGGAAAATAAATTCAAAATAGAAGCGAGAATCCCTCAACATCTTTGGTAGTGTCCACGAAATCGAGCATAACTTTCTCATCCGGACACCAAATCAACTGGTTTCTGCGGCATTAGAAAGCTATTTCAGCTGGCTACAATTCCCGTCTAATGGCAAAATTCCAAATTCGGACTCGAACAAGGTCAAAATTGGATTCCAAAAGCGATCATGAAAATACGTACTACAGTTAGAGGACATGAATGCGCATCGAGAAACGTGCATAAAAACACTCGCTAGAAAAGATAAACACATAAGTAAGATTACAAAAGCATGCACAAAAGTACTCACGCAAAAGTGCATTTGCAATAAGGATTATGAAAACACAAACTACAATCCTACGAAATTAATAGAATTCACAAACATGCACAAACACACTCGCTCAAATGGACATGCACAAACGTACATGTAAAAAACATGCGCAAACGTGCATTCGCAACAACGTTCTTAAAAGCAATAGATAAAAAAGATACAGTGGAGTGTAGAAATAAAACTCTACGTTTATGTTTAAGTGGATTTTTTTTTTGGATTAATTCATATTTCTGTTTTAATTGGTGGATTTGGTATCTTATAGGTACAAATCGAAAATTACGTGTCCAAGAAGCTAAAATGATTAAAGAGTAAGAAAACAGTTGCAATTAGGAAAATCAAATCAAATTAGAAGAGAGAATCCCTCAACATCTTTGGTAGAGTCCACGAAGTCGAGCATAACTTTCTCATCTGGACTCCAAATGAACGCGTTCCGGCGGCATTAGAAAGCTATTTCAGCTGGCTTCAATTCCTTTCTAACAGCAAAATTCCAAATTCGGACTCGAACATTGTCAAAATTCGATTCCAAAAGCGATCATGAAAATACGTACTACAGTTCGAGGACATGAATGTGCATCGAGAAACGTGCACAAAAACACTCGCTATAAAAGTTACGCACATAAGTAAGAGTTCAAAATCATGAACAAAAGTCCTCACGCAAAAGTGCATTTGCAAAAATGATTATGAAAACACAAACTACAGTCCTAGGAAATTAATACAAATCACAAACATGCACAAACACACTCGCTCAAATGGACATGCACAAACGTACATGTAAAAAAATATGCACAAACGTGCATTCGCAACAACGTTCTTAAAAACACGAACTACAATACTAGGACATTATTACGTATCAACAAACAACATCAAAAACACTAGATCAAAAAGATACAGTGGAGTGTAGAAATAAAACTCTACGTATCGTTTACGTGAATGTTTTTTTGGATTAATTCATATTTCTGTTTTAATTATTGGATGTGGTATCTTATAGGTACAAATTGAAAATTAGGTGTCTAGGAAGCAAAAATGATGAAAGAGTAAGAAACGAGTTGCAATTAGGAAAATAAATTCAAATTAGAAGAGAGAATCCCTCAACATCTTTGGTAGTGTCCACGAAGTCGAGCATAACTTTCTCATCCGGACCCCAAATAAACTAGTTTCTGCGGCAATAGAAAGCTATTTTAGCTGGCTACAATTCCCGTCTAATGGAAAAATTCCAAATTCGGACTCGAACATGGTCAAAATTGGATTCCAAAAGCGATCATGAAAATACGTACTACAGTTAGAGGACATGAATGCGCATCGAGAAACGTGCATAAAAACACTCTCTAGAAAAGATTAACACATAAGTAAGATTACAAAAGCATGCACAAAAGTACTCACGCAAAAGTGCATTTGCAATAAGGCTTATGAAAACACAAACTACAATCCTAGGAAATTAATAGAATTCACAAACATGCACAAACACACTCGCTCAAATGGACATGCACAAACGTACATGTAAAAAACATGCGCAAACGTGCATTCGCAACAACGTTCTTAAAAACACGAACTACAATACTAGGACTTTAATACGCATCAACAAACAACAGCAAAAGCAAAAGATAAAAAAGATACATTGGAGTGTAGAAATAAAACTCTACGTTTATGTTTAAGTGGATTTTTTTTTTTTTGGATTAATTCATATTTCTGTTTTAATTGGTGGATTTGGTATCTTATAGGTACAAATCGAAAATTACGTGTCCAGGAAGCTAAAATGATTAAAGAGTAAGAAAATAGTTGCAATTAGGAAAATCAAATCAAATTAGAAGAGAGAATCCCTCAACATATTTGGTAGAGTCCACGAAGTCGAGCATAACTTTCTTATTTGGACTCCAAATGAACGGGTTCTGGCGGCATTAGAAAGCTATTTCTGCTGGCTACAATTCCTTTCTAACAGCAAAATTCAAAATTCGGACTCGAACATTGTCAAAATTCGATTCCAAAAGCGATCATGAAAATACGTACTACAGTTCGAGGACATGAATGTCCATCGAGAAACGTGCACAAAAACACTCGCTATAAAAGTTACGCACATAAGTAAGAGTTCAAAATCATGCACAAAAGTACTCACGCAAAAGTGCATTTGCAAAAATGATTATGAAAACACAAACTACAAGCCTAGGAAATTAATACAAATGACAAACATGCACAAACACACTCGCTCAAATGGACATGCACAAACGTACATGTAAAAAAATATGCGCAAACGTGCATTCACAACAACGTTCTTAAAAACACGAACTACAATACTAGGGCTTTATTACGTAGCAACAAACAACATCAAAAACACTAGATCAAAACGATACAGTGGAGTGTAGAAATAAAACTCTACGTATCGTTTACGTGGATGTTTTTTTGGATTAATTCATATTTCTGTTTTAATTATTGGATGTGGTATCTTATAGGTACAAATCGAAAATTAGGTGTCTAGGAAGCAAATATGATAAAAGAGTAAGAAACGAGTTGCAATTAGGAAAATAAATTCAAATTAGAAGAGAGAATCCCTCAACATCTTTGGTAGTGTCCACGAAGTCGAGCATAACTTTCTCATCCGGACACCAAATCAACTGGTTTCTGCGGCATTAGAAAGCTATTTCAGCTGGCTACAATTCCCGTCTAATGGCAAAATTCCAAATTCGGACTCGAACATTGTCAAAATTCGATTCCAAAAGCGATCATGAAAATACGTACTACAGTTCGAGGACATGAATGCGCATCGAGAAACGTGCATAAAAACACTCGCTAGAAAAGTTACGCACATAAGTAAGAATACAAAAGCATGCACAAAAGTACTCACGCAAAAGTGCATTTGCAATAAGGATTATGAAAACTCAAACAACAATCCTAGGAAATTAATACAATTCACAAACATGCACAAACACACTCGCTCAAATGGACATGCACAAACGTACATGTAAAAAACATGCGCAAACGTTCATTCGCAACAACGTTCTTAAAAACACGAACTACAATACTAGGACTTTAATACGCATCAACAAACAACAGCAAAAGCAAAAGATAAAAAAGATACATTGGAGTGTAGAAATAAAACTCTACGTTTATGTTTAAGTGGATTTTTTTTTTGGATTAATTCATATTTCTGTTTTAATTGGTGGATTTGATATCTTATAGGTACAAATCGAAAATTACGTGTCCAGGAAGCTAAAATGATTAAAGAGTAAGAAAATAGTTGCAATTAGGAAAATCAAATCAAATTACAAGAGGGAATCCCTCAACATCTTTGGTAGAGTCCACGAAGTCAAGCATAACTTTCTCATCTGGACTCCAAATGAACGGGTTCCGGCGGCATTAGAAAGCTATTTCAGCTGGCTACAATTTCTTTCTAACAGCAAAATTCCAAATTCGGACTCGAACATTGTCAAAATTCGATTCCAAAAGCGATCATGAAAATACGTACTACAGTTCGAGGACATGAATGCGCATCGAGAAACGTGCACAAAAACACTCGCTAGAAAAGTTACGCACATAAGTAAGAGTTCAAAATCATGCACAAAAGTACTCACGCAAAAGTGCATTTGCAAAAATGATTATGAAAACACAAACTACAGTCCTAGGAAATTAATACAAATCACAAACATGCACAAACACACTCGCTCAAATGGACATGCACAAACGTACATGTAAAAAAATATGCACAAACGTGCATTCGCAACAACGTTCTTAAAAACACGAACTACAATACTAGGACATTATTACGTATCAACAAACAACATCAAAAACACTAGATCAAAAAGATACAGTGGAGTGTGGAAATAAAACTCTACGTATCGTTTACGTGAATGTTTTTTTGGATTAATTCATATTTCTGTTTTAATTATTGGATGTGGTATCTTATAGGTACAAATTGAAAATTAGGTGTCTAGGAAGCAAAAATGATGAAAGAGTAAGAAACGAGTTGCAATTAGGAAAATAAATTCAAATTAGAAGAGAGAATCCCTCAACATCTTTGGTAGTGTCCACGAAGTCGAGCATAACTTTCTCATCCGGACCCCAAATAAACTAGTTTCTGCGGCATTAGAAAGCTATTTCAGCTGGCTACAATTCCCGTCTAATGGCAAAATTCCAAATTCGGACTCGAACATGGTCAAAATTGGATTCCAAAAGCGATCATGAAAATACGTACTACAGTTCGAGGACATGAATGCGCATCGAGAAACGTGCATAAAAACACTCGCTAGAAAAGATAAACACATAAGGAAGATTACAAAAGCATGCACAAAAGTACTCACGCAAAAGTGCATTTGCAATAAGGATTATGAAAACACAAACTACAATCCTAGGAAATTAATAGAATTCACAAACATGCACAAACACACTCGCTCAAATGGACATGCACAAACGTACATGTAAAAAACATGCGCAAACGTGCATTCGCAACAACGTTCTTAAAAACACGAACTACAATACTAGGACTTTAATACGCATCAACAAACAACAGCAAAAGCAATAGATAAAAAAGATACAGTGGAGTGTAGAAATAAAACTCTACGTTTATGTTTAAGTGGATTTTTTTTTTTGGATTAATTCATATTTCTGTTTTAATTGGTGGATTTGGTATCTTATAGGTACAAATCGAAAATTACGTGTCCAGGAAGCTAAAATGATTAAAGAGTAAGAAAATAGTTGCAATTAGGAAAATCAAATCAAATTAGAAGAGGGAATCCCTCAACATCTTTGGTAGAGTCCACGAAGTCGAGCATAACTTTCTCATCTGGACTCCAAATGAACGGGTTCCGGCGGCATTAGAAAGCTATTTCAGCTGGCTACAATTCCTTTCTAACAGCAAAATTCCAAATTCGGACTCGAACATTGTCAAAATTCGATTCCAAAAGCGATCATGAAAATACGTACTACAGTTCGAGGACATCAATGCGCATCGAGAAACGTGCACAAAAACACTCGCTAGAAAAGTTACGCACATAAGTAAGAGTTCAAAATCATGCACAAAAGTACTCACGCAAAAGTGCATTTGCAAAAATGATTATGAAAACACAAACTACAGTCCTAGGAAATTAATACAAATCACAAACATGCACAAACACACTCGCTCAAATGGACATGCACAAACGTACATGTAAAAAAATATGCACAAACGTGCATTCGCAACAACGTTCTTAAAAACACGAACTACAATACTAGGACATTATTACGTATCAATTAACAACATCAAAAACACTAGATCAAAAAGATACAGTGGAGTGTAGAAATAAAACTCTACGTATCGTTTACGTGAATGTGTTTTGGGATTAATTCATATTTCTGTTTTAATTATTGGATGTGGTATCTTATAGGTACAAATTGAAAATTAGGTGTCTAGGAAGCAAAAATGATGAAGGAGTAAGAAACGAGTTGCAATTAGGAAAATAAATTCAAATTAGAAGAGAGAATCCCTCAACATCTTTGGTAGTGTCCACGAAGTCGAGCATAACTTTCTCATCCGGACCCCAAATAAACTAGTTTCTGCGGCATTAGAAAGCTATTTCAGCTGGCTACAATTCCCGTCTAATGGCAAAATTCCAAATTCGGACTCGAACATTGTCAAAATTCGATTCCAAAAGCGATCATGAAAATACGTACTACAGTTCGAGGACATGAATGCGCATCGAGAAACGTGCATAAAAACACTCGCAAGAAAAGTTACGCACATAAGTAAGATTACAAAAGCATGCACAAAAGGACTCACGCAAAAGTGCATTTGCAAAAATGATTATGAAAACACAAACAACAATCCTAGGAAATTAATACAAATCACAAACACACTCGCTCAAATGGACATGCACAAACGTACATGTAAAAAACGTGCGCAAACGTGCGTTCTCAACAACGTTCTGAAAAACACGAACTACAATACTAGGACTTCAATACGCATCAACAAACAACAGCAAAAGCAATAGATAAAAAAGATACAGTGGAGTGTAGAAATAAAACTCTACGTTTATGTTAAGTGGATTATTTTTTTTGGATTAATTCATATTTCTGTTTTAATTGGTGGATTTGGTATCTTATAGGTACAAATCAAAAATTACGTGTCCAGGAAGCTAAAATGATTAAAGAGTAAGAAAATAGTTGCAATTAGGAAAATCAAATCAAATTAGAAGAGAGAATCCCTCAACATCTTTGGTAGAGTCCACGAAGTCGAGCATAACTTTCTCATCTGGACTCCAAATGAACGGGTTCCGGCGGCATTAGAAAGCTATTTCAGCTGGCTACAATTCCTTTCTAACAGCAAAATTCAAAATTCGGACTCAAACATTGTCAAAATTCGATTCCAAAAGCGATCATGAAAATACGTACTACAGTTCGAGGACATGAATTTGCATCGAGAAACGTGCACAAAAACTCTCGCTAGAAAAGTTACGCACATAAGTAAGAGTTCAAAATCTTGCACAAAAGTACTCACGCAAAAGTGCATTTGCAAAAATGATTATGAAAACACAAACTACAATCCTAGGAAATTAATACAAATGACAAACATGCACAAACACACTCGCTCAAATGGACATGCACAAACGTACATGTAAAAAAATATGCGCAAACGTGCATTCGCAACAACGTTCTTAAAAACACGAACTACAATACTAGGGCTTTAGTACGTATCAACAAACAACATCAAAAACACTAGATCAAAAAGATACCTTGGACTGTAGAAATAAAACTCTACGTATCGTTTACGTGGATGTTTTTTTGGATTAATTCATATTTCTGTTTTAATTATTGGATGTGGTATCTTATAGGTACAAATCGAAAATTAGGTGTCTAGGAAGCAAAAATGATAAACGAGCAAGAAACGAGTTGCAATTAGGAAAATAAATTCAAATTAGAAGAGAGAATCCCTCAACATCTTTGGTAGTGTCCACGAAGTCGACCATAACTTTCTCATCCGGACACCAAATCAACTGGTTTCTGCGGCATTAGAAAGCTATTTTTGCTGGCTACAATTCCCGTCTAATGGCAAAATTCCAAATTCGGACTCGAAGATTGTCAAAATTCGATTCCAAAAGCGATCATGAAAATACGTACTACAATTCGAGGACATGAATGTGCATCGAGAAACGTGCATAAAAACACTCGCTAGAAAAGTTACGCACATAAGTAAGAGTTCAAAATCATGCACAAAAGGACTCACGCAAAAGTGCATTTGCAAAAATGATTATGAAAACACAAACTACAGTCCTAGGAAATTAATACAAATCACAAACATGCACAAACACACTCGCTCAAATGGACATGCACAAACGTACATGTAAAAAAATATGCACAAACGTGCATTCGCAACAACGTTCTTAAAAAAACGAACTACAATACTAGGACTTTATTACGTATCAACAAACAACATCAAAAACACTAGATCAAAAAGATACAGTGGAGTGTAGAAATAAAACTCTACGAATCGTTTACGTGGATGTTTTTTTGGATTAATTCATATTTCTGTTTTAATTATTGGATGTGGTATCTTATAGGTACAAATTGAAAATTAGGTGTCTAGGAAGCAAAAATGATAAAAGAGTAAGAAACGAGTTGCAATTAGGAAAATAAATTCAAATTAGAAGAGAGAATCCCTCAACATCTTTAGCACCCCCCTTCTAGATGGGCGATAAATCGAACCAGTTTATCGGAATATTTATTAAACTAGCGGAAGCAAAGGATCTCTTTGTAATTTTTGAAACATTGGAATGGGTTGAAAATGCAAATATTAAAAATATTCTTCCTTTGGGTGTTGAGGGCGTTGCATTTTCGAAAACTTTGCTGGATTGCTTTAGCCGAATACAAAGCTTGGTTTGGAAAGAAGTTTCGAAAGGAGGTTTCTTATTCGAGTGCTACATTCTCACTAAACATTTTTCGGTTCGAGAACAAATCAGAGTTCGAAAAGGTTATTTTGGTGAATAATTCGAAGTTTTCTAACGAAGGCATGAAAATAGCAAATTACGAAACTTACGATATTAAAGTAGGAATTAGGTACGATTCATAACGAAAATGGGTTCAAAAGTACGAAAAGGAAATATTACGGTTTTAGGGTTACACCACCAAAAGAAAAATAACCAAAAGTCTAGCATCGTTCATAGGTCCTCGTACGTCTTCCAAAACCCCGGGCAAGACCTCGATCCACTACTCGATCCATCCCGGTTGAGGATTACTACTACCTGCAATTAAAAGACATCTATATGAGCTATAAAGCTCAGTAAGAAATCCGAGTAATATCAAACTTTGGAAATACGTTATACATAATATATAATATTGTATACCCGTTCTTACCCACAATCCGCACACAACACAAGGCAATCGATCAATTCACATATCTCACGAACATACATCATTTAACAAAATCACATAATTATGCAAAATGACTAAAATGCCTTTTTGTGAAAATCATGAAAATACATTTTCGTTTTATCGGATCCGTGAAAGATTAATTTCTGTACCGAATAATAAACCTGTTTCGAGCCCGTTTTCACTAAGTGGAATCAAACCACTACCACATCATCCTAGTTGGATACCTGCCCACTATATCCGAGTTGTTTATTACCCGATATTCCATTAACCTTTCAAATAAAAATCATTTAATGCAACTTTTCGAAATAATGCTATAACCCACACATGACATCACAAATATCAATCAAGTGCCACAAATCACACAAATACCACAATTTACCACACATTTACAATTTGGGCAAAAATCCCAAATTCTCACATATAAACACACCACATGCACATTCAGCACACACACTCACACATATTCAACACACAAACATGTACAATCAACACATTAAACATCACTAATTACTCATCAAATAAACTTAGGAACAAATTCCCCTTTTTTCAATTCTCATTAAATGGACTTATTACCACTTCTAGGTAATAATCCATTTCAATCAATTCCTCACACCCATTAAACACATCCAGCAGCAATTCAAAGTGCAAAAATACTAAAATTCATAATTCATGACCATTAATTCAAAACATGAACACTTAAAGCACAAAACATATGTAAATGACATGCAATTATCCTAATTTCGAAATATTAGCAAACTAATTCCAAAAATTCTCAAATTAAATCCTAGAACCCCTAACTGACTCAAATTCCAGATTCTGAAATTATTTTAAAGTTTTACAAAGTTTCGAATTTTCTTGAAATTAAAAACTAGTAAAATCCCTTTTTCAATTTAAAAATCCAAAACTCTAATATAACTCTAATTGAATTAAAAACTTGTTCAATAAAACTTTTTCATATCTAATACTTGCTGAAAAACAGATCCAAACTTTAAAAATGAGAGACTTTTCGGAAATTGCAGTTTTGACCCAAAAGTTTCAAAATTTACACATGCAACCACACTAGAAGTTCAAAATCAACTTTTTCATGAAAACCCCTAACAAATCTGAAATTCCACTTTACTAGATGCAGAAAATGAAGTTGAAAAGTTACCTTATGCAGAAATTTCGGAAATTACACATTTTACCCCGAAATCTCTAGATCTAGACATGCAAGCCTACTAGAATTTCAAAAATCAACTTGTCTTACAAAAATTCCTTAAATCCGAAATTTTTGTTCAATAAATGCTGGAAAACAGTTTTGAAAACATTTTTCGGACAGACTTTACAAAAATTACAGATTTGGCCCAAACTTTCGAAGATCTACACATGCAACCACAAAAAGTTAAAAATGCCTTTTTCTTGAAAACCCCTTTTTGAAATCTGAAATTTCTTAAGGCTTTTGGCCAATAAAAGTTGTATCTAACCACTATCAACTTAGATGATGCATGCAAGAACAAGAAATTAACAAGAAACACTCATTTTCCATTTTTCTTCAAAAACCCCTAAATTTTCGAAATCTTTCCCAATCTTTTAAAATTTTATGAAAATCATTTTCATACTATTGATGCCCTTTAATTGCAGCAAGAAATCGAAATTTCTTACCTTAAAATCGAAGAAAGCAAAATAACCGAAAGGAGAGGAAAGCTTTCAAGCACCAAAGTCCAACCAAGCCACCTTGATTGTGAAAGAAATGGTGTGATCTTCAAGGAGGGAGGAGTTGTGATCTCCCGAAAGAAGGCAAGTGGTCTTGATGGTGTTCTTGGAGTAGTCCAAGGCAAGAGTTAAATAAGGAAATCTCATTTTAATTTTGGGGTTTTCTTTGAAAATGAGAAATGAGGTGGAGAGAGGAGAGGCCGATGGTGGTGGTGGTTTGTCTCGGTGGAGAAGGGAGAGAGAGACAAGTAAGTGTGGAGGTGTTGGAAGGAAAAGAGATGAAGGTGTCTCTTCATCTTACTAATGAAGGTAGAGTGTAGGCTTAGCTAAAATGATTAGCATTTGCCAAGTGTAAGTGCATGCCTAATTACACATAATTTATTTATTTAATTTAAATCACAACTTGCATCTTAACACACAATTTCGGACATATATATATATATATATATATATATATATATATATATATATATATATATATATATATATATATATATATATTCAAATGTATAATGCAAGTATTAGTATAAATGTATGTATACGTATGCATGCATGTATGTACGAGTATATATATGTATATAATTCACATAGTTTACCAAGTTTCAAATAATTTATCAAATAAATAAGAATACGCAATTATTCACATAAACTACGTAATTCACGAAATTTCATAGTATTTTTAATATTCGAGAATTTAAATCATATAAGTCACATATATAATAGTGCACGTAATTATTCACACAAGTAACATAATTAAATTCACGTAATGCATATAATCACGTAATAATATTTCCTAAGGGTTTTCTCGAGTTAGGAATATTATTCTCGGGTTTTAGGAATTTCGGGTTTTGGAAAGGTGGGGTGTTACAGTCTCCCCCCCTTAAAGAAATTTTGTCCCCAAAATTGTTACCTGAACAACTCGGGGTATCGCTCGCGCATTTCTTCTTCTCGTTCCCACGTGGCTTCTTCGGGCGTATGGTTTTGCCAAAGGATCTTAACAAATTTAAGGTCTCGGTTTCGAAGGGTTTTGGTTTTGAAATCAAGTATTTGAGAAGGTTTCTCTTCGTAAGATAGGTTTGGGTTTAGTTCGAACGGTTCGGTTTTCTATATGTGGTCGGGACTACGAATGTATTTTCGAAGCATCGAAACGTGAAAGACGTTGTGAAAGTTGGATAAGTTGGGTGGTAAGGCTAGTCGGTAGGCGCGAGTACCAACTTTGTCGAGAATTTCGAATGGGCCAATAAATCGCGGTGCTAATTTTCCCTTTTTCCCAAATCGCATAATCCCTTTGAAAGGTGCTACTTTTAAGAATACAGAGTCTCCGACTTCGAATTCGAGATCTCTCCTTCGAGTGTTGGCATAGCTTTGTTGCCGATCTTGGGCAATTCGCATTTTCTCTCGGATGTTTTTGATGATATCCACGGTTTGTTGGACTAGGTCGGGGCCAAGGAATTTTCTTTCGCCGATTTCGTCCCAATGGAGCGGGGACCTACACTTGCGGCCGTAAAGGGCTTCGTAAGGTGCCATTCCAATTGACGAGTGAAAGCTATTGTTGTACGCGAATTCGATTAGTGGGAGACGGGATTCCCAATTTCCTCCAAAGTCTAGAATACAAGCGCGGAGAAGATCTTCTAGGGTTTTGATAGTTCGTTCGGATTGACCGTCGGTTTGGGGGTGATAGGCGGTGCTGAATTTTAATCGCGTTCCGAGGGTTTCGTGTAAACTTTTCCAGAATTTGGACGTGAATCGAGGGTCTCGGTCGGAAATAATCGAGACGGGAACACCGTGGAGTCGGACTATCTCGCGGACGTATAGTTCGGTCAGCTTTTCTAAACTAAACGTCATTCGGATCGGAAGAAAGTGAGCTGTTTTGGTCAGTCGGTCAACGATCACCCAAATGGCGTCGGATCCTCTTTGGGTCTTTGGAAATCCTTGCACAAAGTCCATTGTGATAGCTTCCCATTTCCATTCCGGAATTAGATTCGATTGAAGTAAACCTCCGGGTCTTTGATGTTCTGCTTTGACTTGCTGGCACACTAGGCATTCTGCTACGAATCGGGCCACGTCTTTCTTCATTCCAGGCCACCAGTAGAGCTTTTTGAGATCTTGGTACATTTTGGTTTCTCCGGGATGGCAAGTGTACGTGGTCTGGTGAGCTTCGGTTAAGATGAGTCGGCGAACCTTTGGATCATCGGGGACGTAAATGCGATTTTGGAATCGGATGAGACCATCTTTGGTGATTTGAAAGTTGGGATTCGATTCGAGGTTGTCGCGAATTTTGAGAATTTGAGGTTCGTTTTGTTGGGCTGATTTGATCGATTCTCCCAAGTTAGGTTGGACTATGAGCGCGTTGATCGATTTGCGGCTAAGTGCGTCGGCGACCACATTTGCTTTGCCGGGGTGGTAGAGTATCTCGCAGTCGTAATCTTTGACTAGTTCGAGCCATCTTCGTTGCCGCATGTTCAAGTCTTTTTGAGTGAAGAAATACTTCAAACTCTTGTGATCGGTGTAGATGGTACACTTTTCACCATAGAGGTAGTGTCGCCAGATTTTGAGTGCGAAAACGACAGCGGCTAATTCAAGATCGTGCGTTGGATAATTGCGTTCGTACTCTTTGAGTTGACGTGAGGCGTAGGCAATGACCTTTCCATTTTGCATGAGTACGGCGCCTAGACCTAATTTCGAGGCATCCCTGTAGACTATGAATTCTCCGACTTTCTCCGGTAGTGCGAGAATTGGTGCCGAGGTGAGTCGAGCATTTAATTCGGTGAAACTAGCGTCGCATTCGGGAGTCCACTGATACTTGACGTCCTTTCGAGTCAATCGGGTGAGTGGAGAGGCAAGCTTCGAGAAATCCTTCACGAATTTGCGGTAGTAGCCGCCTAGTCCAAGGAAACTTCGAATTTCCTTCGCGTTCTTCGGAATCGACCAATTTGACACGGCTTCTATCTTGCTGGGGTCGACGGAGATTCCTTGTTCTGAAACGATGTGACCAAGGAAAGTCACACTCGAAAGCCAGAACTCGCATTTGCTGAACTTGGCGTATAGTTGATGCGATCGGAGGGTTTGGAGTACGGTGCGAAGGTGCAACATATGTTCTTCTTGGGTCTTTGAGTAGATGAGAATGTCGTCGATGAAGACAATCACGAACTGGTCCAAGTATTGATGAAAGACTCGGTTCATAAGGTCCATGAAAGCTGCGGGGGCGTTGGTTAGACCGAAGGGCATGACAACGAATTCGTAGTGACCGTATCGGGTTCTGAAAGCCGTTTTGGGGATATCGGATTCTTTGATTTTGAGTTGATGATAACCGGATCGGAGATCGATTTTCGAGAAAACTGATGAGCTTTGAAGTTGGTCGAAGAGATCATCAATTCGAGGAAGAGGGTATTTATTCTTGATTGTGACTTTGTTGAGTTCACGGTAATCGATGCAAAGGCGGAGGGATCCGTCCTTCTTTTTGACAAAGAGAACCGGTGCACCCCACGGGGAATGGCTGGGTCGAACATAGCATTTGTCGAGCAATTCCTGGACTTGGTCCTTCAGTTCCTTCAATTCCATCGGGGCCATACGGTACGGGGCCTTGGAAATTGGAGTAGCTCCGGGGATCAGATTGATTTCGAACTCGATTTCTCGATCAGGCGGAAGTCCGGGAATGTCATCGGGAAATACGTCGGGAAATTCTTGGACAACTCGAACGTCGGAAATTTGGGCTTTGGGATCGGACTCGGATTTTAGAATATCCACTAAGTAGCCGGAATGGCCTTTGTGAATGAGTTTGACTGCTTTGATCGCGGATATGATTGGAATCGAGGGTTTGGGTTGACTTCGGAATATTAGGGTTTCGCCGTTCGGAAGTGGAAAAATGACCGTTTTGGAGGCACAGTCGATTTGGGCTTTGAATTTGGTTAACCAATCCATGCCTAGTATAACTTTGAAGTTTTGGATCGGTAGAAGGATTAGGTCGAAATTCATGGTTTGAGTATGAACTCGGATTGGACAATTTATTATGACTAGGTTAGAGCACATCTCTTCGCCAGAGGGAATGAGAATTCGGTATTCATAATTTAGTCGGTTCGGTTCGAGATTTAAGTGCGCAATTATGTCTTTCGATATAAAGGAATGAGTAGAGCCGGAAACGATAAGAGCGTAAATGGGTTCTTCGAGGATAAATATAGTACCTGCTATCATAGACGGGTCTTGCTCGATTTGTTCTTGAGTCATGGCGAACACTCGACCGGGGACGTTCGGTGGGGGTTTCGGGCAATCTTTCACCATGTGTCCGGGCTGATGGCATCGAAAGCAACTCCGTGTTCCGTGTACGCATTCTCCGAAGTGACTATTTCCACACTTTGGGCAGGTTGGCCTCTGCGGCGGTGGCGGTGGTCCGGTCGGTTGACGAATGGGATGCGTTCCTTTTCCTCGGAATGGGCGGTTGCCGAAATTGTTCTTTTTCCATGGTCGTTGGAAATTTGGAGTCGTTCGACGTTTGTTTTGAATTTCTCCCTCGTCTTGGGCAGCCATGAGCGCTTTGTCTACGAGTTGGCGGAAAGTCGAGGCGTCGGACATACGAATGTCTCTACGGATTTCTGGTTGAAGGCCACGAATGAAATGGTTCTTCTTTTCTTCGGCGTCTCGAGCGATGAATGGGGCGTAAAGGCAGCCACGTTCGACACGACGGATGTATTCGATCATTGGTAAGTCGCCTTGTCGGAGTTCGAGAAATTCCTTGAGTTTGTGGGCTCGCACGTCTTTTGAGAAATATTTTTCGAAAAATTGCACTTTGAATTCGGTCCATGGCAAAATTTCGAGGTTTGTTCCTTCCTTGGTTCCTTCCCACCAGTGACGAGCTTCGTTTCGGAGTAGGAATATGGCACAGTGCACGCGGTCGCGGTCGGTCATTTGCATGTAGTCGTAGATGACTTCGAGTGATTTGATCCACTCTTCGGCTATGGTAGGGTCGGTTCCACCGTGATATTCGGATGGGTTCATTCGGAGGAATCGTTCGTATATGGCTTGAGGCGCATTATTTTGAGGCGGGGTTTGGTTACGTTGGAGAAGTTGTTCGATTTGGCGTTGGTGGTTTTGGGCTTGTTCACGGATTAAGTTGGAGAGATTATTAATGGTTTGATTGGGGTCGTGTGGTTCATCGGCGGGATTGCTCGGGTTTGCTCGGGTTATACGTCTCGCCATTACTTCTATATTAATTATCATTAATAAGTAAAGCAAATAAAACACATAAAGAAAATAATACACATACGTTACCGGATGGTCCGAGCTTCGTGTCTCGAGTAGTCCTTAAGCCCGTGAAGTTCGTACGAGTATCTATGAACAATGCTCTGATACCACCCTCTGTAGCACCCCCCTTCTAGATGGGCGATAAATCGAACCAGTTTATCGGAATATTTATTAAACTAGCGGAAGCGAAGGATCTCTTTGTAATTTTTGAAACATTGGAATGGGGTGAAAATGCAAGTATTAAAAATATTCTTCCTTTGGGTGTTGAGGGCGTTGCATTTTCGAAAACTTTGTTGGATTGCTTTAGCCGAATACAAAGCTTGGTTTGGAAAGAAGTTTCGAAAGGAGGTTTCTTATTCGAGTGCTACATTCTCACTAAACATTTTTCGGTTCGAGAACAAATCAGAGTTCGAAAAGGTTATTTTGGTGAATAATTCGAAGTTTTCTAACGAAGGCATGAAAATAGCAAATTACGAAACTTACGATATTAAAGTAGGAATTAGGTACGATTCATAACGAAAATGGGTTCAAAAGTACGAAAAGGAAATATTACGGTTTTAGGGTTACACCACCAAAAGAAAAATAACCAAAAGTCTAGCATCGTTCATAGGTCCTCGTACGTCTTCCAAAACCCCGGGCAAGACCTCGATCCACTACTCGATCCATCCCGGTTGAGGATTACTACTACCTGCAATTAAAAGACATCTATATGAGCTATAAAGCTCAGTAAGAAATCCGAGTAATATCAAACTTTGGAAATACGTTATACATAATATATAATATTGTATACCCGTTCTTACCCACAATCCGCACACAACACAAGGCAATCGATCAATTCACATATCTCACGAACATACATCATTTAACAAAATCACATAATTATGCAAAATGACTAAAATGCCCTTTTTGTGAAAATCATGAAAATACATTTTCGTTTTATCGGATCCGTGAAAGATTAATTTCTGTACCGAATAATAAACCTGTTACGAGCCCGTTTTCACTAAGTGGAATCAAACCACTACCACATCATCCTAGTTGGATACCGGCCCACTATATCCGAGTTGTTTATTACCCGATATTCCATTAACCTTTCAAATAAAAATCATTTAATGCAACTTTTCGAAATAATGCTATAACCCACACATGACATCACAAATATCAATCAAGTGCCACAAATCACACAAATACCACAATTTACCACACATTTACAATTTGGGCAAAAATCCCAAATTCTCACATATCAACACACCACATGCACATTCAGCACACACACTCACACATATTCAGCACACAAACATGTACAATCAACACATTAAACATCACTAATTACTCATCAAATAAACTTAGGAACAAATTCCCCTTTTTTCAATTCTCATTAAATGGACTTATTACCACTTCTAGGTAATAATCCATTTCAATCAATTCCTCACAGCCATTAAACACATCCAGCAGCAATTCAAAGTGCAAAAATACTAAAATTCATAATTCATGACCATTAATTCAAAACATGAACACTTAAAGCACAAAACATATGTAAATGACATGCAATTATCCTAATTTCGAAATATTAGCAAACTAATTCCAAAAATTCTCAAATTAAATCCTAGAACCCCTAACTGACTCAAATTCCAGATTCTGAAATTATTTTAAAGTTTTACAAAGTTTCGAATTTTCTTGAAATTAAAAACTAGGAAAACACCTTTTTCAATTTAAAAATCCAAAACTCTAATATAACTCTAATTGAATTAAAAACTTGTTAAATAAAACTTTTTCATATCTAATACTTGCTGAAAAACAGATCCAAACTTTAAAAATGAGAGACTTTTCGGAAATTGCAGTTTTGACCCAAAAGTTTCGAAATTTACACATGCAACCACACTAGAAGTTCAAAATCAACTTTTTCATGAAAACCCCTAACAAATCTGAAATTCCACTTTACTAGATGCAGAAAATGAAGTTGAAAAGTTACCTTATGCAGAAATTTCGGAAATTACACATTTTACCCCAAAATCTCTAGATCTACACATGCAAGCCTACTAGAATTTCAAAAATCAACTTTTCTTACAAAAATTCCTTAAATCCGAAATTTTTGTTCAATAAATGCTGGAAAACAGTTTTGAAAACATTTTTCGGACAGACTTTACAAAAATTACAGATTTGGCCCAAACTTTCGAAGATCTACACATGCAACCACAAAAAGTTAAAAATGCCTTTTTCTTGAAAACCCCTTTTTGAAATCTGAAATTTCTTAAGGCTTTTGGCCAATAAAAGTTGTATCTAACCACTATCAACTTAGATGATGCATGCAAGAACAAGAAATTAACAAGAAACACTCATTTTCCATTTTTCTTCAAAAACCCCTAAATTTTCGAAATCTTTCCCAATCTTTTAAAATTTTATGAAAATCATTTTCATACTATTGATGCCCTTTAATTGCAGCAAGAAATCGAAATTTCTTACCTTAAAATCGAAGAAAGCAAAATAACCGAAAGGAGAGGAAAGCTTTCAAGCACCAAAGTCCAACCAAGCCACCTTGATTGTGAAAGAAATGGTGTGATCTTCAAGGAGGGAGGAGTTGTGATCTCCCGAAAGAAGGAAAGTGGTCTTGATGGTGTTCTTGGAGTAGTCCAAGGCAAGAGTTAAATAAGGAACTATCATTTTAATTTTGGGGTTTTCTTTGAAAATGAGAAATGAGGTGGAGAGAGGAGAGGCCGATGGTGGTGGTGGTTTGTCTCGGTGGAGAAGGGAGAGAGAGACAAGTAAGTGTGGAGGTGTTGGAAGGAAAAGAGATGAAGGTGTCTCTTCATCTTACTAATGAAGGTAGAGTGTAGGCTTAGCTAAAATGATTAGCATTTGCCAAGTGTAAGTGCATGCCTAATTACACATAATTTATTTATTTAATTTAAATCACAACTTGCATCTTAACACACACACACATATATCCGAACACACACACACACAATTTCGGACATATATATATATATATATATATATATATATATATATATATTCAAATGTATAATGCAAGTATTAGTATAAATGTATGTATACGTATGCATGCATGTATGTACGAGTATATATATGTATATAATTCACATACTTTACCAAGTTTCAAATAATTTATCAAATAAATAAGAATACGCAATTATTCACATAAACTACGTAATTCACGAAATTTCATAGTATTTTTAATATTCGAGAATTTAAATCATATAAGTCACATATATAATAGTGCACGTAATTATTCACGCAAGTAACATAATTAAATTCACGTAATGCATATAATCACGTAATAATATTTCCTAAGGGTTTTCTCGAGTTAGGAATATTATTCTCGGGTTTTAGGAATTTCGGGTTTTGGAAAGGTCGGGTGTTACAAAAATGATTACGAAAACACAAACTACAATCCTAGGAAATTAATACAAATGACAAACATGCACAAACACACTCGCTCAAATGGACATGCACAAACGTACATGTAAAAAAAATATGCGCAAAAGTGCATTCGCAACAACGTTCTTAAAAACACGAACTACAATACTAGGGCTTTATTACGTAGCAACAAACAACATCAAAAACACTAGATCAAAAAGATACAGTGGAGTGTAGAAATAAAACTCTACGTATCGTTTACGTGGATGTTTTTTTGGATTAATTGATATTTCTGTTTTAATTATTGGATGTGGTATCTTATAGGTACAAATCGAAAATTAGGTGTCTAGGAAGCAAAAATGATAAAAGAGTAAGAAACGAGTTGCAATTAGGAAAATAAATTCAAATTAGAAGAGAGAATCCCTCAACATCTTTGGTAGTGTCCACGAAGTCGAGCATAACTTTCTCATCCGGACACCAAATCAACTGGTTTCTGCGGCATTAGAAAGCTATTTCAGCTGGCTACAATTCCCGTCTAATGGTAAAATTCCAAATTCGGACTCGAACATTGTCAAAATTCGATTCCAAAAGCGATCATGAAAATACGTACTACAGTTCGAGGACATGAATGCGCATCGAGAAACGTGCATAAAAACACTCGCTAGAAAAGTTACGCACATAAGTAAGAGTTCACAATCATGCACAAAAGGACTCACGCAAAAGTGCATTTGCAAAAATGATTATGAAAACACAAACTACAGTCCTAGGAAATTAATACAAATCACAAACATGCACAAACACACTCGCTCAAATGGACATGCACAAACGTACATGTAAAAAAATATGCACAAACGTGCATTCGCAACAACGTTCTTAAAAAAACGAACTACAATACTAGGACTTTATTACGTATCAACAAACAACATCAAAAACACTAGATCAAAAAGATACAGTGGAGTGTAGAAATAAAACTCTACGTATCGTTTACGTGGATGATTTTTTGGATTAATTCATATTTCTGTTTTAATTATTGGATGTGGTATCTTATAGGTACAAATTGAAAATTAGGTGTCTAGGAAGCAAAAATGATAAAAGAGTAAGAAACGAGTTGCAATTAGGAAAATAAATTCAAATTAGAAGAGAGAATCCCTCAACATCTTTGGTAGTGTCCACGAAGTCGAGCATAACTTTCTCATCCAGACACCAAATCAACTGGTTCTTGCGGCATTAGAAAGCTATTTCAGCTGGCTACAATTCCCGTCTAATGGCAAAATTCCAAATTCGGACTCGAACATGGTCAAAATTGGATTCCAAAAGCGATCATGAAAATACGTTTTACAGTTAGAGGACATGAATGCGCATCGAGAAACGTGCATAAAAACACTCGCTAGAAAAGATAAACACATAAGTAAGATTACAAAAGCATGCACAAAAGTACTCACGCAAAAGTGCATTTGCAATAAGGATTATGAAAACACAAACTACAATCCTAGGAAATTAATACAATTCACAAACATGCACAAACACACTCGCTCAAATGGACATGCACAAACGTACATGTAAAAAACATGCGCAAACGTGCATTCGCAACAACGTTCTTAAAAACACGAACTACAATATTAGGACTTTAATACGCATCAACAAAAAACAACAAAAGCAATAGATAAAAAAGATACAGTGGAGTGTAGAAATAAAACTCTACGTTTACGTTTAAGTGGATTTTTTTTTTGGATTAATTCATATTTCTGTTTTAATTGGTGGATTTAGTATCTTATAGGTACAAATCGAAAATTACGTGCCCAGGAAGCTAAAATGATTAAAGAGTATGAAAATAGTTGCAATTAGGAAAATCAAATCAAATTAGAAGAGAGAATCCCTCAACATCTTTGGTAGAGTCCACGAAGTCGAGCATAACTTTCTCATCTGGACTCCAAATGAACGGGTTCCGGCGGCATTAGAAAGCTATTTCAGTTGGCTACAATTCCTTTCTAACAGCAAAATTCCAAATTCGGACTCGAACATTGTCAAAATTCGATTCCAAAAGCGATCATGAAACTACGTACTACAGTTCGAGGACATGAATGTGCATCGAGAAACGTGCACAAAAACACTCGCTAGAAAAGTTACGCACATAAGTAAGAGTTCAAAATCATGCACAAAAGTACTCACGCAAAAGTGCATTTGCAAAAATGATTATGAAAACACAAACTACAGTCCTAGGAAATTAATACAAATCACAAACATGCACAAACACACTCGCTCAAATGGACATGCTCAAACGTACATGTAAAAAAATATGCGCAAACGTGCATTCGCAACAACGTTCTTAAAAACACGAACTACAATACCAGGACTTTATTACGTATCAACAAACAACATCAAAAACACTAATTCAAAAAGATACAGTGGAGTGTAGAAATAAACCTCTACGTATCGTTTACGTGGATGTTTTTTTGGATTAATTCATATTTCTGTTTTAATTATTGGATGTGGTATCTTATAGGTACAAATCGAAAATTATGTGTCTAGGAAGCAAAAATGATAAAAGAGTAAGAAACGAGTTGCAATTAGAAAAATAAATTCAAATTAGAAGAGAGAATCCCTCAACATGTTTGGTAGTGTCCACGAAGTCGAGCATAACTTTCTCATCCGGACACCAAATCAACTGGTTCGTGCAGCATTAGAAAGCTATTTCAGCTGGCTACAATTCCCGTCAAATGGCAAAATTCCAAATTCGGACTCGAACATGGTCAAAATTGGATTCCAAAAGCGATCATGAAAATACGTACTACAGTTAGAGGACATGAATGCGCATCGAGAAACGTGCATAAAAACACTCGCTAGAAAAGATAAACACATAAGTAAGATTACAAAAGCATGCACAAAAGTACTCACGCAAAAGTGCATTTGCAATACGGATTATGAAAACACAAACTACAATCCTAGGAAATTAATACAATTCACAAACATGCACAAACACACTCGCTCAAATGGACATGCACAAACGTACATGTAAAAAACATGCGCAAACGTGCATTCGCAACAACGTTCTTAAAAACACGAACTACAATACTAGGACTTTAATACGCATCAACAAACAACAGCAAAAGCAATAGATAAAAAAGATACAGTGGAGTATAGAAATAAAACTCTACGTTTACGTTTACGTGGATTTTTTTTTTGGATTAATTCATATTTCTGTTTTAATTGGTGGATTTGGTATCTTATAGGTACAAATCGAAAATTACGTGCCCAGGAAGCTAAAATGATTAAAGAGTATGAAAATAGTTGCAATTAGGAAAATCAAATCAAATTAGAAGAGAGAATCCCTCAACATCTTTGGTAGAGTCCACGAAGTCGAGCATAACTTTCTCATCTGGACTCCAAATGAACGGGTTCCGGCGGCATTAGAAAGCTATTTCAGCTGGCTACAATTCCTTTCTAACAGCAAAATTCCAAATTCGGACTCGAACATTGTCAAAATTCGATTCCAAAAGCGATCATGAAAATACCTACTACAGTTCGAGGACATGAATGTGCATCAAGAAACGTGCACAAAAACACTCTCTAGAAAAGTTACGCACATAAGTAAGAGTTCAAAATCATGCACAAAAGTACTCACGCAAAAGTGCATTTGCAAAAATGATTATGAAAACACAAACTACAGTCCTAGGAAATTAATACAAATCACAAACATGCACAAACACACTCGCTCAAATGGACATGCACAAACGTACGTGTAAAAAAATATGCACAAACGTGCATTCGCAACAACGTTCTTAAAAACACGAACTACAATACTAGGACTTTATTACGTATCAACAAAAGACATCAAAAACACTAGATCAAAAAGATACAGTGGAGTGTAGAAATAAAACTCTACGTATCGTTTACGTGGATGTTTTTTTGGATTAATTCATATTTCTGTTTTAAATATTGGATGTGGTATCTTAAAGGTACAAATCGAAAATTAGGTGTCTAGGAAGCAAAAATGATAAAAGAGTAAGAAACGAGTTGCAATTAGGAAAATAAATTCAAATTAGAAGAGAGAATCTCTCAACATCTTTGGTAGTGTCCACGAAGTCGAGCATAACTTTCTCATCCGGACACCAAATAAACTGGTTTCTACGGCATTAGAAAGCTATTTCAGCTAGCTACATTTCCCGTCTAATGGCAAAATTCCAAATTCGGACTCGAACATAGTAAAAATTGGAGTCCAAAAGCGATTATGAAAATACTTACTACAGTTAGAGGACATGAATGCGCATCGAGAAACGTGCATAAAATCACTCGCTAGAAAGATAAACACATAAGTAAGAGTAAAAAAGCATGCACAAAAGTACTCACGCAAAAGTGCATTTGCAATAAGGATTATGAAAACACAAACTACAATCCTAGGAAATTAATACAATTCACAAACATGCACAAACACACTCGCTCAAATGAACATGCACAAACGTACATGTAAAAAAACATGCGCAAACGTGCATTCGCAACAACGTTCTTAAAAACACGAACGACAATACTAGGACTTTAATACGCATCAACAAACAACAGCAAAAGCAATAGATAAAAAAGATACAGTGGAGTGTAGAAATAAAACTCTACGTTTACGTTTGAGTGGATTTTTTTTTTTGGATTAATTCATATTTCTGTTTTAATTGGTGGATTTGGTATCTTATAGGTACAAATCGAAAATTACGTGTCCAGGAAGCTAAAATGATTAGAGAGTAAGAAAATAGTTGCAATTAGGAAAATCAAATCAAATTAGATGAGAGAATCCCTCAACATCTTTGGTAGAGTCCACGAAGTCGAGCATAACTTTCTCATCTGGACTCCAAATGAACGGGTTCCGGCGGCATTAGAAATCTATTTCAGCAGGCTACAATTCCTTTCTAACAGCAAAATTCCAAATTCGGACTCGAACATTGTCAAATTTCGATTCCAAAAGCGATCATGAAAATACGTACTACAGTTCGAGGACATGAATGTGCATCGAGAAACGTGCACAAAAACACTCGCTAGAAAAGTTACGCACATAAGTAAGAGTTCAAAATCATGCACAAAAGTACTCACGCAAAAGTGCATTTGCAAAAATGATTATGAAAACACAAACTACAGTCCTAAGAAATTAATACAAATCACAAACATGCACAAACACACTCGCTCAAATGGACATGCACAAACGTACATGTAAAAAAATATGCGCAAACGTGCATTCGCAACAACGTTCTTAAAACCACGAACTACAATACTAGGACTTTATTACGTATCAACAAACAACATTAAAAACACTAGATCAAAAAGATACTGTGGAGTGTAGAAATAAAACTCTACGTATCGTTTACGTGGATGT
The DNA here is from genome assembly GCF_000504015.1 of Erythranthe guttata. The sequence goes on from NW_012193202.1 coordinate 414,824, forward strand.
TTTTTTGGATTAATTCATATTTCTGTTTTAATTATTGGATGTGGTATCTTATAGGTACAAATCGAAAATTATGTGTCTAGGAAGCAAAAATGATAAAAGAGTAGGAAACGAGTTGCAATTAGGAAAATAAATTCAAATTAGAAGAGAGAATCCCTCAACATCTTTGGTAGTGTCCACGAAGTCGAGCATAACTTTCTCATCCGGACACCAAATAAACTGGTTTCGGCGGCATTAGAAAGCTATTTCAGCTAGCTACATTTCCCGTCTTATGGCAAAATTCCAAATTCGAACTCGAACATAGTCAAAATTGGATTCCAAAAGCGATCATGAAAATACGTACTACAGTTAGAGGACATGAATGTGCATCGAGAAACGTGCATAAACACACTCGCTAGAAAAGATAAACACATAAGTAAGAGTACAAAAGCATGCACAAAAGTACTCACGCAAAAGTGCATTTGCAATAAGGATAATGTTAACACAAACTACAATCCTAGGAAATTAATACAATTCACAAACATGCACAAACACACTCGCTCAAATGGACATGCACAAACGTACATGTAAAAAAACATGCGCAAACGTGCATTCGCAACAACGTTCTTAAAAACACGAACTACAATACTAGGACTTTAATACGCATCAATAAACAACAACAAAAGCAATAGATAAAAAAGATACAGTGGAGTGTAGAAATAAAACTCTACGTTTACGTTTAAGTGGGTTTTTTTTTTGGATTAATTCATATTTCTGTTTTAATTGGTGGATTTGGTATCTTATAGGTACAAATCGAAAATTACGTGTCCAAGAAACTAAAATGATTAAAGAGTAAGAAAATAGTTGCAATTAGGAAAATCAAATCAAATTAGAAGAGAGAATCCCTCAACATCTTTGGTAGAGTCCACGAAGTCGAGCATAACTTTCTCATCTCGACTCCAAATGAACGGGTTCCGGCGGTATTAGAAAGCTATTTCAGCTGGCTACAATTCCCTTCTAACAGCAAAATTCCAAATTCGGACTCGAACATGGTCAAAATTCGATTCCAAAAGCGATAATGAAAATTCGTACTACAGTTCGAGGACATGAATGTGCATCGAGAAACGTGCACAAAAACACTCACTAGAAAAGTTACGCACATAAGTAAGAGTTCAAAATCATGCACAAAAGTACTCACGCAAAAGTGCATTTGCAAAAATGATTATGAAAACACAAATTACAATCCTAGGAAATTTATACAAATCACAAACATGCACAAACACACTCGCTCAAATGGACATGCACAAACGTACATGTAAAAAAATATGCGCAAGCGTGCATTCGCAACTATGTTCTTCAAAACACGAACTACAATACTAGGACCTTGTTACGCATCAACAAACAACAGCAAAAACACTAGATAAAAAAGATACAGTGTAGTGTAGCAATAAAACTCTAGGTTTCGTTTACGTGGATTTTGTTTTTGGATTAATTCATATTTCTGTTTTAATTGGTGGATTTGGAATCTAATAGGTACAAATCTAAAATTGGAGTCCAGGAAGCAAAAATGATCAAAGAGTAAGAAAACAGTTGCAATTAATTAAATAAATTCAAATTAGAAGAGAGAATCCCTCAACATCTTTGGTAGTGTCCACGAAGTCGAGCATAACTTTCTCATCAGGACTCCAAATCAACTGGTTCCGACGACATTAGAAAGCTGTTTCAACTGGCTACACGTCCTGTCTAACGACAAAATTCCAAATTCTGACTCGAACATAGTCAAAATTGGATTCCAAAAGCGATCATGAAAATACGTACTACAGTTCGAGGACATGAATGCGCATCGAGAAACGTGCACAAAAACACTCGGTAGAAAAGTTACGCACATAAGTAAGAGTACAAAAGCATGCACAAAACTTCTAATGCATAAGTGCGACACCCGTCTCTCGATTACTCTTATTATATGTAATCTCAGCGGAAGACTTTTCAAAATGATTTTTACGTAAAAAAAAATTCGTTTTACATCAGAGGGAGAGAGGTGTCACTATACTAAACCCTAATCAACCAATTAACACCAATGCATGCTACATGCAAGACTAGAAAACAACTAGGCATGATGGACTTAATGCAAGTTCGGACAGATTCAATGCAGAAGCTTTAAAAATTAATTCCTCTTAAACTGATCATGCAAATGATCCCAAAATAATACCATATCATCTCACATGGGTCATTTAGGAGAAATAAAATTACTCAATTAAAACAGTTTTGAAATATGCATGGCCATTTAGGAGAAATAAATAAAATGGCACAGTCACTCAGTTTAAAATCCAGAACAGGGGAGGGAGTTTTGAAAATTCATAATAAATTCCTCACTGACCCTAAAACTACCACATTTTACCCCAAGGCAGACTAATAAGTTTTAAACATTTTCCAAGTAGAAAGAAAGCATTTGAGTGAGTAAAACTCCAGTTATACCATAACACACCCGAATGGCTCTGTTTCAATGCAGTGGTGAGAAATAAATCATAACTAATTGAAAACTTACCCAAATCATGCAAAACATCTATCAATATGATGAGAACAGAGAGATGCAGATACTCCTAAAATTTCATGATTTTCTAAGAAGAACACCTATATGAAGTAATTTTAGAACATGGAGGCAAAACACGAAAAAATTACTAGCCGAAAGCATGCATGCATATAAATAGTAAAAATTTGCTTTTGCTTACAAAAGACTACGGATGACCGATTAATGATCCAAATTAGGGTAATCCTAATTACTATTACACATATCCTCATTTAATAATTCCCACCGATCGGAGGAAGCGAACGGTAGAAAATACCTAAAACCGTATCAAAAGTCTTTACAAGCATATTATACAAATAAAACCACATGACTAAATTAAGATCCAACACAATCCACAACCCCTCCATACGATCTCCTTCCGATTCTTGAGCTCGATCCCCAACTTCACTCCTCGGGTCCTAAATCGGGTATACCTACAAACATACAACACCTATATGAGCCTTTGAGGACTCAATGAGAATCTTGAAGTATTATCGAATACACATAGCACATAGAGCATACATATATCTATACATATATACATACATATATCTTGTACATGAACATGCAACATAAAGTAAAACAATCATATGCTTCACTTTTTCGTCGGCGTTCTTCATTCACATAATTGCCACAGACATAGAGTGAGATAATTCCCACTTTTATAACCCTATGATCCCAAGACCATAGAGTTAGAATATCCCACCTTTATAACCCTATGACATGACACGTATTGAAGATTATAGAATGAAAATCTTCGACCTTTATAACCCTACGATCCCAAGACCATAGAGTGAGATCTTCCCACCTATATCCTCAACACCATAATGCAACATGCATGACATGAAAAATTGTCGGGAATCCCTCGGAAGAGCCAATCTAAGTTACCGGTAAATAACCTCACATATATAGGGAATCATGTCTATCTACGTGGGATCAAACCACCCCTAGGCCCTACGGTACCGACTCACCGTACCCGGGAAATTTACCGTAACCTCGAAAGACTTTCCAACATAGTTTTATCTTTTAAAATTTCATGACACTAATGCACCCACCCATGCACCCTTCTACTTACCCTTCTCTCATCCTCACACCCAATGATTCACATAAGCAAGCAAGAGCACATAGAAAATACACATAAAGTTTCACCAAAATCATTTAGCCATAAAAAAACATAAAGTAACCAAAATTAACATGCAAAGACAATCTAACATCGAAGTTCACTAAATCTAGCATTTTTACAAGAATAAAATTCAAGACTTAGATCTTTACATTTATTCAAGTAAATACACTAGATCTTCACATGCAAGAGTATTTTAAATCAAGTTAGCACAAATCCTTAGTTCTTAAATCATTTTACATGGAAAACACTAGATCTTAACATGCAAGATTTAAATCAACCATCAATCACTAGATCTTAACATGCAAGACCTTAGATCAACAATCAATCACCAAATCTTAACATGCAAGGCCTTAAAACAACAATCAACACAAGATCAAGACATACAAGATAGCAAATAAATCAAATAAGCAATTTAAGCATTTTTCCCCCAAAAATTCGAAAGTTTCATGGCTAGGCCAAAAATTCATTTTCTTTTCACAAATCAACAATCAAACACTAGATTAACACATGCAAGGCACTAATTAAGCCAAATAAGCAATTTTAAACATTTTTCCCCAAATTTTCGAAAAAGTATAAAACTTCAAGAACAAATTTATCTTTTCAAAACACTAACATGCAATCATCATCTAAACCATATAATCACATAATATGCAAGAATCAACAAATAAATCACATAAAATCAAATAAAAACCCGAAAATACTAGTGGTGTTGTAGGTTTGAGCAAGAATTCAAGAATTCTCACCTATACACTTTAGGGGAAGGATTTGTTAGCTCTTTTCTCTCTAATACAAGAAGAGATTAAGAGTTAGATTAGGCATTAAGAAAATAAGAAGAAGAACAAAAGAACTTGGAGGAAGAAGAGCTTTGCTCTTTCGGAAAAGAAGAAGAAAGAAGAGGGAGGAGAAGCTTACTCCTAAGCTTGGCCGAAAATTCTCCTTTTGTTGAAATAGAAGGAGACCTTAAACTTATAGATAGTGAGATTGGAGGTGGAGAGTGTATTTTGATCTTGGGCATTGGATGTATTTATAGAGTTTTTTGGAGAGTTCAAAGCCAGTGGAGAAGAAAGGGAAATACATCTTTTTGTGGGGGTGATTTTGCAATTTTCGAAAGTTGAGGTGGTGGTGGTTCTAGGGTGGTTCAAGCTTGAGAAGGTGGTTGCTATGGTGGTGGGGGTGAGGCTGCCGAAATGGAGGAGGAAGGGAGAAGAAGAAAGACCTTTGGTCTTTCTTAAAGGAGTGAAAAGCATACCTAGTCTATAGAGTAGGGAACTAGGCTTGAGTATTTGTTTCTATGCCAAAGTACAACCACACCAATGCATGTCTAATACTAATTAATATGCAAATTTTAAAATCATGTGTGTGTGTGTGTGATGTCCGAAAATTGAAGAAAATGTGGGGAGGATTTTCTAATTTTTGACATTAATTAAAAATCCTAAAATGCATGATAAAATTTCATTTTCAAAAATTTTGTGCATGATGAAATGTTCATTTAAATTCATATGCAAGAATAAAATTCTAATTCATGAAAATAATTTATTTCAAAATAATATCTCGAAATATTTCCTAAGAACATAATTCACATAATCACATAATTCACATAATCACATAATTTCACATAATCACATAATTCACATAATAATCACATAATTACCTAATTCACATAAATACTAATCATACAAGAATTATTATAAATTCTAATTTCACAAGTATGCACATAAAGGTGGTAAAATTATTTTACCGAAAATGCGGGGTGTTACAAAAAGTGCATTTGCAAAAATGATTATGAAAACACAAACTACAATCCTTGGAAATTAATACAAATCAAAAACATGCACAAACACACTCGCTCAAATGGACATGCACAAACGTACATGTAAAAAAATATGCGCAAACGTGCATTCGCAACAATGTTCTTAAAAACACAAACTACAATACTAGGACTTTATTACGCATCAACAAACAACAACAAAAACACTAGATAAAAAACATATAGTGGAGTGTAGAAATAAAACTCTACGTTTCGTTTACGTGGATTATTTTTTGGATTAATTCATATTTCAGTTTTAATTGGTGGATGTAGTATCTTATAGGTTCAAATCGAAATATAGGTGTCCAGGAAGCAAAAATGATCAAAGAGTAAGAAACGAGTTGCAATTAGGAAAATAAATTCAAATTAGAAGAGAGAATCCCTCAACATCTTTGGTAGTGTCCACAAAGTCGAGCATAACTTTCTCATCCGGACTCCAAATCAACTGGTTCCTGCTGCATTAGAAAGCTATTTGAGATGGCTAAAATTCCCGTCTAACGGCAAAATTCCAAATTCGGACTCGAACATGGTCAAAATTCGATTCCAAAAGCGATCATGAAAATACGTACTACAGTTATAGGACATGAATGCGCATCGAGAAACGTGCACAAAAACACTCGCTAGAAAAGCTAAACACATAAGTAAGAGTACAATGGCATGCACAAAAGTACTCACGCAAAAGTGCATTTGCAAAAAGGATTATGAAAACACAAACTACAATCCTAGGAAATTAATACAAATCACAAACACGCACAAACACACTCGCTCAAATGGACATGCACAAACGTACATGTAAAAAAATATGCGCCAACGTGCATTCGCAACAACGTTCTTACAAACACAAACTACAATACTAGGACTTTATTACACATCAACAAACAACAGCAAAAACACTAGATAAAAAAGATATAGTGGAGTGTAGAAATAAAACTCTACGTTTACGTTTACGTGGATTCTTTTTTGGATTAATTCATATTTCCGTTTAATTGCTGGATTTCGTATCTAATAGGTACAAATCGAAAATTGGAGTCCAGGAAGAAAAAATAATCAGAGAGTAAGAAAAGAGTTGCAATTAAGAAAATAAATTCAAATTAGAAGAGAGAATCCCTCAACATCTTTGGTAGTGTCCACCAAGTCGAACATAACTTTCTCATCCAGACTCCAAATCAACTGGTTCTGGCAGCATTTGAAATCTATTTCAGCTGGCTACAATTCCTATCTAACGGTAAAATTCAGAATTCGGACTCGAACATGATCAAAATTGGATTCCAAAAGTGATCATGAAAATACGTACTACAGTTCGAGGACATGAATGCGCATCGAGAAACGTGCATAAAAACATTCGCTAGAAAAGTTACGCACATAAGTAAGAGTACAAAAGCATGCACAAAAGTACTCACGGAAAAGTGCATTTGCAAAAGTGATTATGAAAACACAAACTACAATTCTAGGAAATTAATACAAATCACAAACATGCACAAACACACTCGCTCAAATGTACATGCACAAACGTAGATGTAAAAAAATATGCGCAAACGTGCATTCGCAACAACGTTCTTAAAAAAACGAACTTCAATACTAGGCCTTTATCATGCATCAACAAACAACAGCAAAAACACTAGATAAAAAAGATACAGTGGAGTGTAGAAATAAAACTCTACGTTTACGTTAACGTGGATTTTTTTTTGGATTAATTCATATTTCTGTTTTAATTGGTGGATGTGGTATCTTATAGGTACAAATAGAAAATTGGAGTCCAGGAAGAAAAAATGATCAAATAGTAAGAAAAGAGTTGCAATTAAGAAAATAAATTCAAATTAGAAGAGAGAATGCCTCAACATCTTTGGTAGTGTCCACAAAGTCGAGCATAACTTTCTCATCCGGACTCCAAATCAACTGGTTTGTGCTGCATTAGAAAGCTATTTCAGCTGGCTACAATTCCCGTCTAACGGCAAACTTCCAAATTCGAACTCGAACATGGCCTAAATTGGATTCCAAAAGCGATCATGAAAATACGTACTACAGTTCGAGGACGTGAATGCGCATCGAGAAACATGCACAAAAACACTCGCAAGAAAAGTTACGCACATAAGTAAGAGTACAAAAGCTTGCACAAAAGTACTCACGGAAAAGTGCATTTGCAAAAATGATTATGAAAACACAAACTACAATTCTAGGAAAATAATACAAATCACAAACATGCACAAACACACTCGGTCAAATGGACATGCACAAACGTACATGTAAAAAAATATGCGCAAACGTGCTTTCGCAACAACGTTCTTAAAAACACGAACTACAATACTAGGACTTTACTACGCATCAACAAACAACAGCAAAAACACTAGATAAAAAAGATACAATTGAGTGTAGAAATAAAACTCTACGTTTCGTTTACGTGGATTCTTTTTTGGATTAATTCATATTTTTGTTTTAATTGGTGGATTTTGTATCTAATAGGTACAAATCGAAAATTGGAGTCCAGGAAGCAAAAATGATCAAAAAGTAAGAAAAGAGTTGCAATTAAGAAAATAAATTCAAATTAAAATAGAAAATCCCTCAACATCTTTGGTAGTGTCCATGAAGTCGAGCATAACTTTCTCATCCGTACTCCAAATTTACTAGTATCGGCGGCATTAGAAAGCTATTTCAGCTGGCTACAATTCCCTTCTAACGGCAAAATTTCAAATTCGTACTCGAACATGGTCAAAATTGGATTCCAAAAGCGATCATGAAAATACGTACTACAGTTCGAGGACATGAATGCGCATCGAGAAACGTGCACAAAAACACTCGCTAGAAAAGTTACGCACATAAGTAAGAGTAGAAAAGCATGCACAAAAGTACTCACGGAAAAGTGCATTTGCAAAAAGGATTATGAAAACACAAACTACAATTCTATGAAATTAATACAAATCTCAAACATGCACAAACACACTCGCTCAAATGGACATGCACAAACGTAGACGTAAAAAAATATGCGCAAACGTGCATTCGCAGCAACGTTCTTAAAAACACGAACTTCAATACTAGGACTTTATTACGCATCAACAAACAACAGCAAAAACACTATATAAAAAAGATACAGTGGAGTGTAGAATTAAAACTCTAAGTTTATGTTAACGTGGATTTTTTTTTTTGGATTAATTCATATTTCTGTTTTAATTGGTGGATTTGGTATCTTATAGGTACAAAGCGAAAATTACGTCTCCAGGAAGCTAAAATGATTAAAGAGTAATAAAATAGTTGCAATTTGGAAAATCATATCAAATTAGAAGAGAGAATCCCTCAACATCTTAGGTAGTGTCCATGAAGTCGAGCATAACTTTCTCATCTGGACTCCAAATGAACAAGTTCTGGCGGCATTAGAAAGCTATTTCAGCTGGCTACAATTCCTGTCTAACAACAAAATTCCGAATTCGGACTCGAACATTGTCAAAATTGGATTCTAAAAGCGATCATGAAAATACGTACTTCAGTTCGAGGACATGAATGCGCATCGAGAAACGTGCACAAAAACACTCGCTAGAAAAGTTACGCACATACGTAAGAGTACAAAAGCATGCATAAAAGTACTAACGCAAAAGTGCATTTTCCAAAAGGATTATGAAAACACAAACTACAATCCTAGGAAATTAATACAAATCACAAACGTGCACAAACACACTCGCTCAAATGGACATGCACAAACGTACATGTAAAAAAATATGCGCAAATGTGCATTCGCAACAACGTTCTTAAAAACACGAACTACAATACTAGGACTTTATTACGCATCAATAAACAACAGCAAAAACACTAGATAAAAAATATACAGTGGAGTGTAGAAATAAAACTCTACGTTTAAGTTTACGTGGATTTGTTTTTGGATAAATTCATATTTCTGTTTTAATTGGTGGATGTGGTATCATATAGGTACAAATAGAAAATTGGAGTCCAGGAAGCAAAGATGATCAAAAAGTAAGAAAAGAGTTGTAAATAAGAAAATAAATTCAAATTAGAAGAGAGAATCCCTCAACATCTTTGGTAGTTTCCACGAAGTGCAGCATAACTTTCTCATTCTAACTCCAAATCAACTGGTTCTGGCGGCATTAGAAAGCTATTTCAGCTGTCTACAATTCCTTTCTAACGGCAAAATTCCAAATTCGGACTCGAACATGATCAAAATCGGATTCCAAAAGTGATCATGAAAATACGTACTATAGTTCGAGGACATGAATGCGCATCGAGAAACGTGCACAAAAACACTCGCTAGAAAAGTTACGCACATAAGTAAGAGTAGAAAAGCATGCACAAAAGTACTCAAGGAAAAGTGCATTTGCAAAAATGATTATGAAAACACAAACTACAATCCTAGGAAATTAATAAAAATCACAAACGTGCACAAACACACTCGCTCAAATGGACATGCACAAACGTACATGTAAAAAAATATGCGCAAACTGTTAGAGTAGGTGACCAACAAGCCAACTTGTGGCTGTGGTCTTTCGTATTTATTACTGTAATAAACGAACCTTTATTCGTATTAATGATAAAACATCTTGGCATTCTATATCTTTGTCCCTTTGTCACAAGCATAGATATAGTCCTTACAGTTATTACAAGTACTAGTAATTGATCGTTAGGATCGTGAGATATTTACTCAAGTATTATAACTGTTAAACGTGTTCCTAGTCGAAGGGTTACGCCACTAATGAGGATATCGGCCTTTCCCATTAAGACTAGCACTTAGTGTATGTGTACTGCATCTCATCAGTAAACGGTATTGTGATATTGCCATGCATATGTGGGTGCTCGTAAGTTGACGAGTTCACTGAACTCCCTCATCCTAGAAATCTCTAAGTGGTTCCCAATAATCGAGTAGAGATATCTATGGTATAGTTGTACACCATTAGTCCTTATGACCTAGACATCACCGTGACTTCACTAGAGGACCAGCTGTATCGTGACCTGTCCCTGAGTTCCACCGAGGACCATCCCAAGGGCCAGCTGTAATCATTCTAAGTCTCTTGCCAGAGCTGACTAAGTGATGATTGGAGAATTCAATTCTCTAAGTCATGCACGTGACGATTACAACACTTGGAACGATCGCACCGTCATCGAACATATAAAGAGGTCTCGATGAACCAATGCCTCTAGTTCGATCGGGACATATGAATCGAAGGGACCGTACTGTACGTTAACTATATCTGAAGGTTCTTGCAGGCACTTCATTTGTATCTAGGGAATCATGACGCGTAGTTGCTAGGCGCCAATCTTGATTCGTTGGGTGATTAAGGTGAAACGAGCTTCATCTTAATCGTAACTCTAAGGGACGAGTTTTGACCACATGAGTTGTGGGCCCACGGCTAGCTTACACCTGAACCATCGAGGGTCACACTGCTCGTGCACATGAGATCTTTGAATAAACGGTCAGAGATAAAATAGTTTATCTTTGCATGATTGGAAGTCAATATGATTGACTCCAACATTCGTAATTTGGAATTATGAATGAGAATGAGATAAGGAAAAGAATAGGCGAACGTATTAGTGAACTTTCTAAATCGGGAAGTTTCCAAATTTAGAAAGTGCACTGAACTAGGGTTTCCACTTTTGGAAAGTTGGAAAATGAGAGATGGCACTCGTAATGACGAGGAAGTTATAATGAACCCGGAAGACCGCGCGTGTACCTCACGCGCCGCCGTGGCCGATTCGCCGCTGCTGCCGCTGCACCGCTGCTGCCCCGATTGTACGGATTGGTTTCCGTAGCAATCTCGACTTGCTAAACGCTCCTACCTCACGCTTCAAGAGGTAAATACACGAAACCCTAGTTTCGATTCGTTTACGTTTAAACTATGAATTCATGTTTGCTATTGTATGATTTTATGTGATTATGTGTAATCGTTTCAATCTTTGCAAGCATGATTATTGGTTTAAACGCGAGCATGTTAATTGATTTAAATTCGGTTAAATTATTTAGCATGTATGTTGTTTTTAATTTCGCTGGAAGCGCAAAGGTACGCAATTAATTGATTTTAATTTGTCGGGCATGTACTTGTGTGCTTTAAAGTCGTTTAAATCACATTAAATTTTTGTTTTCCGCTGCGTATGCGTGCGTATAATATGCTGTGATTTTATGCATGTTCGATTTATTGAAGTAGTGATTGTCGTATTATGTAATTGGGAGTTTTCATAAGTTTAAAATATTTTTGAAATATTGTTTAGAATTTTTCCAGCTTTAAAATTGTTTAAAATTGGAAAATCGGATCTGAAAATGTTTTTAAAACATCGGTTTTTGTTTAATCGGATCGAACCGGTCGAACCGGCCGGTTCGATGGTTGTGTACGATTTAGTTGACCGAATCCGCGTGGATTCGGGTCGGTCAGACCGGTTCCCGGTTTGACTGACCCGGCCCACTGATTTGGGTCAGCTGGACCGGACAGAACCGGACCGCTTCGGTCCGAACTGGTCAGACCGGTTGGGCTGAACCGGTTCACTGAAAAAAAAAAAAAAAAAAAAAAAATTTATTTCAGATTTCTAAAATTAAACTTAAAACAAATTGATTTTAATTTTTGGAAAATTATTTTCAATTAATCCCAATTAGATAATTGGATCGACAATCATCTATTTTAGTAAATAGGTGTTAGATTAATTAATTGATAAATTGTTAAATTGATTTCAATTAATAGAACACATATATAATATTGATTATAGTTCAACTTAATTAGTAGTACCTCAACATTATATGAATGATTTATGCTAGTTGAGGTTCTATAATTATTTTGAAAAACCCGATAATTAATTATTGTAATTAATTATATAGTTAGGTCGTATGTTCCTCTTAGGACAATATGCGTTTCCATATACCTTTAGAGAACATAGATGTAGGAATCACATAGACAAATCCAAACCTTCTGATGAGATAAAACTTTTAATAAAACCCCTCATTCTTAATCTAATTGAGAATCATTTCAAGCTATAAAGAAAAACCCAATCTGTTGAGTTATTTCTTTCCTTCTGCCAACGGTTGGATTATGTGTAGCCCTTTGTTGTAGTGCAGTAAGCCGTGTTAGCGGGGAGTGCTATGGTAGAGTAAGTTGTAATTCAAATTACATAACGATGAAGGTAGCCATAGAAAAGGGTTATGTTGGATTAACGTGGTCGGCTAGATTAACTAGGGACTGCATTAGTTTGGCATAATCAAGTTCTATGAGCATCTTTGATTGGTAGGTTAGACTTGACACACGACGATTTTGATATTCGCGAGATTAACTTAGGTCATTATCAAGTGTGAGGAAAATTAATTTAGGGTCATATTGTGGATATGATTGATTGGATCTACCTTTGGGCAAATATAATCGGGCTAGATTAACTACGGGTTATATTTGTCTATTGGACCTAAAGCCCATTAAGAAAAATCAGTTTTCTCGTTTGTCTACTAGAGGGAAGTGGAACTCGATAAAATTAGTGGGAGAACAATTAAATAACATAAGTCCAAACATTTAATTGTAACAATCATTTAACGTGAATCTCTAATAATCCTCTTCTCTATATGTCTCAGATAATTATGTCTAGGAATCCCATAATGTCAATCCTCGACAATAAACTCAATGGCCCTAATTACCTAGATTGGTTGCGTAGTCTTAAGCTTGTGCTAACTGTTGAGGGGCGTCTCTATGTTTTGAACGAAAGACTTCCCGCCACCATACCTGCCACAACGACTGATGCTGAAAAGGAAACTTATGAAGTTTGGAAGAAAGATGACACTCATGCTAGGTGCTATATGATAGTCGCCATGGAGCCCGCGCTTGCGAGGAAATATGAGTCTCACTTGCATGCTTTCGATATAAAGGCTCATCTCGATAGCATGTATAGTGAGAATATTAGGGCATCGAGGTACGCTGCTATAAAGGAGTTGATCACAGCGAGACTGCGCGAAGGGACTTCGGTTCACGAGCACTGTCTCAAAATGATCACTCTCCTTGAAAAGCTAGTGAATCTTGATGTCACCCTCCCAGCCGAGCTCTCTTTGGATTTGATCATGTTGTCCCTTCCTAGTTCCTATGAATCGTTCATAGTGAACTTCAACATGAACAAACTAGATCCTCCCTTGGATGAGTTAATGAACATGTTGGTCAGCTTCGAGTCCACCATTAAGAAAGAGAAGTCTGTTCTCATTGCTGCTACTTCTGGAAAGAAGAGTTCTTTCCAAAAGAAGAGAAAGGAAAGAGTTCCCTTCCCAAACAGCAAGTTCGAAGTGGGTGAAGGTAGTGGGGGCCCCAAAGCAAAGGTTAGCAAACAAGTTGATGTTGCTTGCCATCACTGTGGAAAGAAAGGACATTGGCGCCGCAACTGCAAGGCTTACCTAAAGCAGAAAGGTTCTAAAAAGGGTACGTATTTCATTGACGTAAATTTTTCTGTCAACTCTTCTTCTTGGGTATTGGATACGGGCTGTGGCTCACATTTGTGCAATGATTTGCAGCTAATGACAAGAAGTCGAAGACTTAGAGCAGGTGAGACCTACCTAAGGATGGGGAATGGAGCAAGAGTTGCTGCTGAAGCCATTGGCACAATTTACTTAAATGTTTTGGATTCTAGTTTTCCTATTGTTTTGAACGATTGTTTATTTGTTTCGTCGCTCATTAGAAACCTTATTTCTATTCCTGTATTAGATATTGAAGGTTTTTCTTTTGTTTTTGGAAATTCGATTTGCATTATACAAAAGAATGAGAATTTGATTTGCAAAGGACGACTATTAAACAACTTGTATGAACTAAATCCAAATAAAATACCTATTAATGTTATATCAGCAAAACGTAAGGAGATAGATCAAAACCCCGCACAACTTTGGCACGCTAGATTAGGTCATGTCTCTTTAAGAAGGATGAACAATTTTGTCAGTGAAGGATTATTCTCTTTGGAGGACGTGAAATCACTACAAACTTGTGAATCCTGCCTTAAAGGGAAAATGACCAAGTCACCCTACACAGGGAAAATGGAACGGGCCGAGGGTCTTTTGGATTTGATCCATACAGACGTATGTGGTCCACTAAGTGTTAGTGCGAAGGGTGGATATAACTACTTCGCTACCTTTACCGACGATTATTCTAGGTATGGGTATGTGTACTTGATGAAGTACAAGTCTGAAACATTTGAAAGGTTCAAAGATTTTAGACACGAAGTAGAGAAGCAACTCGGACGAAGTATTAAGAAGCTGCGATCCGATCGTGGTGGAGAATACTTGAGCATCGAGTTCATTGACTATCTAAAAGAGAATGGGATTCAATCCCAATGGACTCCACCGGGAACTCCTCAACTTAATGGAGTCTCCGAACGTCGGAATCGAACTTTATTAGATATGGTTCGATCAATGATGGGGTTCACAAACTTACCGGCATACTTATGGGGTCATGCACTTCGTACTGCCGCATATTTGCTGAATAGAGTTAACACCAAAGCAGTTAAATCCACACCTTATGAACTTTGGCATTCCCGGAAACCCAACTACAAACATATTAGGATATGGGGTTGTCCCGCTTATGTGAAGCGATTAGTGGGAGATAAGTTGGATAGTAAATCCGACTTGTGCTATTTTGTGGGGTATCCCGAAGACTCGATGGGATACGAGTTCTACTATGTCAAAGAAGCAAAGACGTTTGTTTCGAGAAATGCCACCTTTTTGGAAAGGGAGTTTCTATCCGATAGAAAGGGCAGCATGATAGAACTTGAAGTAGTTCAAGAACCACAGAGTGAAGTTCAAACGCAAGAACAAGCAATCGAACCAATACAACAAACCACTAATATACCTCCTGAACCTACGGTACGTAGATCCGAAAGAGTTCGGAAAATGCCGGATAGGTTATTCCTCCTCGAAAATGATGAAGATCATGTTGATCTTGGACAAGATCCAAGAACATACAATGAGGCCGTATCGGATGCGGACATGGGACATTGGCTAACTGCCATGAAATCCGAAATGGACTCCATGTACTCCAACAAGGTATGGACCTTGGTAGATCCACCCAAAGGAATTGTTCCTATAGGCTGCAAGTGGATCTATAAGAAGAAAATTGGAGTTGATGGAAAGGTATCGACCTATAAAGCTAGATTGGTAGCAAAAGGATACACTCAAGGGAAGGTGTTGACTATGAGGAAACTTTTTCGCCAGTCGGGATGCTGAAGTCCATTAGGATTTTGGTGGCCATAGCTGCGTGGTACGACTACGAGATATGGCAAATGGATGTGAAGACCGCCTTCCTTAATGGAGATATTGAGGAAGAAATTTACATGGCTCAGCCGGAAGGCTTCTTATCTTCTGGAAGTGAGAAAAAGGTTTGCAAGCTCCAGCGATCCATTTATGGATTGAAACAAGCATCCCGAAGTTGGAACATTAGGTTCGACTCAACTATCAAAGAGTTTGATTTTGAGAAGAATCCGGAGGAACCTTGTGTATACAAGAAGGTTAGTGGGAGGGCAGTGATATTTTTAGTGCTTTACGTTGATGACATTCTACTCATTGGGAATGACGTAGGAATGTTGCAACAAACGAAAGCATGGTTGTCCACACGTTTCTCAATGAAGGATTTGGGAGAAGCATCTTACGTATTGGGAATACGCATCTATAGAGATAGAGCAAGGAAGATGCTTGGCTTATCCCAAAGCCTGTACATAGACACCGTAATGAAACGGTTTAGCATGGAAGAATCCAAGAAGGGATTCTTGCCAATGTCCCATGGGGTTCGTCTCTCGAAATCTATGTGTCCGCAAACACCTAGTGAAATCGAGGAGATGAAAAGGACGCCCTATGCTTCTGCCATAGGAAGCATAATGTATGGCATGCTATGTACGAGACCCGATATTGCGTATGCTGTGAGTGTCACAAGCAGATATCAGTCTAACCCCGGCCCGGCTCACTGGAAAGCCGTGAAAGATATCCTCAAGTACTTGCGAAGAACTAAGGATATATTTTTGGTCTATGGGGGTGCCGAGTTGAAATTAGAGGGTTTTACTGACTCTAGTTTTCAATCGGATGTGGACGACTCAAAGTCGAATTCTGGATTTATATTCACGCTTAATGGTGGTGCCGTGTGTTGGAAGAGTTCCAAGCAAAGCACGACGGCTGATTCCACTACCGAAGCGGAATACATTGCAGCGTCCGAAGCTGCAAAAGAAGGGACTTGGATAAGGAAATTCATCCAAGAGTTGGGTGTAATTCCTGATGCTAGTGATCCAGTACCGTTGTACTGTGATAACACCGGAGCCGTGGCGCAAGCTAAGGAGCCACGATCTCATCAGAAGTCGAAGCATATTTTGAGGAAGTATCACATGATCCGAGAGATCATTGATAGAGGTGAAGTTAAGGTTGAACGAGTCACCTCGGAAGAGAACGTTGCAGACCCCTTCACGAAGCCTTTACCGAGCTCGGTCCATGAGAAACATCGAGAGTCGATGGGATTGCGATTTATGGGTAGTTGGCTTTAGGTCAAGTGGGAGATTGTTAGAGTAGGTGACCAACAAGCCAACTTGTGGCTGTGGTCTTTCGTATTTATTACTGTAATAAACGAACCTTTATTCGTATTAATGATAAAACATCTTGGCATTCTATATCTTTGTCCCTTTGTCACAAGCATAGATATAGTCCTTACAGTTATTACAAGTACTAGTAATTGATCGTTAGGATCGTGAGATATTTACTCAAGTATTATAACTGTTAAACGTGTTCCTAGACGAAGGGTTACGCCACTAATGAGGATATCGGCCTTTCCCATTAAGACTAGCAGTTAGTGTATGTGTACTGCATCTCATCAGTAAACGGTATTGTGATATCGGCATGCATAAGTGGGTGCTCGTAAGTTGACGAGTTCACTGAACTCCCTCATCCTAGAAATCTCTAAGTGGTTCCCAATAATCGAGTAGAGATATCTATGGTATAGTTGTACACCATTAGTCCTTATGACCTAGACATCCCCATGACTTCACTAGAGGACCAGCTGTATCGTGACCTGTCCCTGAGTTCCACCGAGGACCATCCCAAGGGCCAGTGTTCGTGCAGTCCGAAATCTAGTGGGAGGTCTGTGCATTGTAGTCGGGGATTCGATCGCTAGAATAGTCTTGGATGTCCTGTGTGTTCTGAAAGTTTGTAATCATTCTAAGTCTCTTGCCAGAGCTGACTAAGTGATGATTAGAGAATTCAATTCTCTAAGTCATGCACGTGACGATTACAACACTTGGAACGATCGCACCGTCATCGAACATATAAAGAGGTCTCGATGAACCAATTCCTCTAGTTCGATCGGGACATATGAATCGAAGGGACAGTACTGTACGTTAACTATATCTGAAGGTTCTTGCAGGCACTTCATTTGTATCTAGGGAATCATGACGCGTAGTTGCTAGGCGCCAATCTTGATTCGTTGGGTGATTAAGGTGAAACGAGCTTCATCTTAATCGTAACTCTAAGGGACGAGTTTTGACCACAAAGAGTTGTGGGCCCACGGCTAGCTTACACCTGAACCATCGAGGGTCACACTGCTCGTGCACATGAGATCTTTGAATAAACGGTCAGAGATAAAATAGTTTATCTTTGCATGATTGGAAGTCAATATGATTGAGTCCAACATTCGTAATTTGGAATTATGAATGAGAATAAGAAAAGGAAAAGAATAGACGAACGTATTAGTGAACTTTCTAAATCGGGAAGTTTCCAAATTTAGAAAGTGCACTGAACTAGGGTTTCCACTTTTGGAAAGTTGGAAAATGAGAGATGGCACTCGTAATGACGAGGAAGTTATAATGAATCCGAAAATGTAATCGTTGCAATTTTTCGGTCATTGAATTAAGAGAGACGAGCAAGTAAAGATACTAACGGACTTAAGCTGTTGGGCCCGGTCCAACTTAAGCCCGCTAGGGTTTTATGCAAGACATATAAATACTTGATTTATAGGTCTTGCACAACACACAAAACAACCCTAACCCTAGAAGCCGTCCACCTCTCTCTCGGCCTCTCTCTCCCACGGCCAACACCGCCGCCCACTCCGCCGTTTCGCCGGAATCGGCCGTTTGCCGGCCGATTGCTTCGGTAGTTTCTTTCCTTCTCTTTTTCTTCCGTTTTTCTAACTATTGCGTGTCTAGTGCCACGTGTTTAGTAGATCGAAATATACGAGGTGAGATCCGAGAGGAGGAAGATCGAAGATCAAGGAATCGAGGAGCAGCGCACGAGCCGAAGCCGCACGCTACCCCACGCGCCGCCCCGGAAGATCGCGCGTGAGATTCACGCGCCGCCGTGGCCGATTCGCCGCTGCAGCCGCTGCACCGCTGCTGCCCCGATTGTACGGATTGGTTTCCGTAGCAATCTCGACTTGCTAAACGCTCCTACCTCACGCTTCAAGAGGTAAATACACGAAACCCTTGTTTCGATTCGTTTACGTTTAAACTATATACTCATGTTTGCTTTTGTATGATTTTATGTGATTATGTGTAATCGTTTTAATCATTGCAAGCATGATTATTGGTTTAAACGCGAGCATGTTAATTGATTTAAATTCGGTTAAATTATTTAGCATGTATGTTGTTTTTAATTTCGCTGGAAGCGCAAAGGTACGCAATTAATTGATTTTAATTTGTCGGGCATGTACTTGTGTGCTTTAAAGTCGTTTAAATCACATTAAATTTTTGTTTTCCGCTGCGTATGCGTGCCCGAAACCCAACACAAACGTGCATTCGCAAAAACGTTCTGAAAAACACGAACTACAATACTAGGACTTTATTACGCATCAACAAACAACAGCAAAAACACTAGATAAAAAAGATACAATTGAGTGTAGAAATAAAACTCTACGTTCGTTTACGTGGATTCTTTTTTGGATTAATTCATATTTTTGTTTTAATTGGTGGATTTGGTATCTAATAGGTACAAATCGAAATTGGAGTCCAAGAAGCAAAAATGATCAAAAAGTAAGAAAAGAGTTAAAATTAAGAAAATAAATTCAAATTAAAAGAGAGAATCCCTCAACATCTTTGGTAGTGTCCGAATTTACTGGTTTCGGCGGCATTAAAAAGCTATTTCAGCCGGCTACAATTCGCTTCTAACGGCAAAATTTCAAATTCGTACTCGAACATGGTCAAAATTGGATTCCAAAAGCGATCATGAAAATATGTACTACAGTTCGAGGACATGAATGCGCATTGAGAAACGTGCACAAAAATACTCGCTAGAAAAGTTACGCACATAAGTAAGAGTAGAAAAGCATGCACAAAAGTACTCACGGAAAAGTGCATTTGCAAAAAGTATTATGAAAACACAAACTACAATTCTAGGAAATTAATACAAATCACAAACATGAACAAACACACTTGCTCAAATGGACATGCACAAACGTACACGTAAAAAAATATGCGCAAACGTGCATTCGCAGCAACGTTCTTAAAAAAACGAACTTCAATACTAGGACTTTATTACGCATCAATAAACAACAGCAAAAACACTATATAAAAAAGATACAGTGGAGTGTAGAATTAAAACACTAAGTTTACGTTAACGTGGATTTTTTTTTGGATTAATTCATATTTTTGTTTTAATTGGTGGATTTGGTACCTTATAGGTACAAAGCGAAAATTACGTCTCGAGGAAGCTAAAATGATTAAAGAGTAAGAAAATAGTTGTAATTTGGAAAATCAAATCAAATTAGAAGAGAGAATCCCTTAACATCTTAGGTAGTGCCCATGAAGTCGAGCATAACTTTCTCATCTGGACTCCAAATGAACAAGTTCTGGCGGCATTAGAAAGCTATTTTAGCTGGCTACAATTCCTGTCTAACAACAAAATTCTGAATTCGGACTCGAACATTGTCAAAATTGGATTCTAAAAGCGATCATGAAAATACGTACTTCAGTTCGAGGACATGAATGCGCATCGAGAAACGTGCACAAAAACACTCGCTTGAAAAGTTACGCACATACGTAAGAGTACAAAAGCATGCATAAAAGTACTAACGCAAAAGTGCATTTTCAAAAAGGATTATGAAAACACAAACTACAAGCCTAGGAAATTAATACAAATCACAAACGTGCACAAACACACTCGCTCAAATGGACATGCACAAACGTACATGTAAAAAAATATGCGCAAATGTGCATTCGCAACAACGTTCTTAAAAACACGAACTACAATACTAGGACTTTATTGCGCATCAACAAACAACAGCGAAAACACTAGATACAAAAGATATAGTGGAGTGTAGAAATAAAACTCTACGTTTAAGTTTACGTGGATTTGTTTTTGGATAAATTCATATTTCTGTTTTAATTGGTGGATGTGGTATCATATAGGTACAAATAGAAAATTGGAGTCCAGGAAGCAAAGATGATCAAAAAGTAAGAAAAGAGTTGTAAATAAGAAAATAAATTCAAATTAGAAGAGAGAATCCTTCAACATCTTTGGTAGTGTCCACGAAGTCCAGCATAACTTTCTCATTCTAACTCCAAATCAACTGGTTCCGACGGCATTAGAAAGCTATTTCAGCTATCTACAAATCCTGTCTAACGGCAAAATTCCAAATTCGGACTCGAACATGGTCAAAATTGGATTCCAAAAGTGATCATGAAAATACGTACTACAGTTCGAGGACATGAATGCGCATCGAGAAACATGCACAAAAACACTCGCTAGAAAAGGTAAACACATAAGTAAGAGTACAAAAGTACTCATGCAAAACTGCATTTGCAAAAATGATTATGAAAACACAAACTATAATCCTAGGAAATTAAGACAAATCACAAACTTGCACAAACACACTTGCTCATATGGACATGCACAAACGTATATGTAAAAAAATATGCGCAAACGTGCATGCGCAACAACGTTCTTAAAAACACGAACTACAATACTTTGACTTTATTACGCATTAACAAACAATAAAAACACTAGATAAAAAAGATACAGTGGAGTGTAGAAATAAAACTATACGTTAACGTTTACGTGAATTTTTTTTTGGATTAATTCATATTTCTTTTTTAATTGGTGGATTTGGTATCTTATAGGTACAAATAGAAAATTGGAGTCCAGTAAGCAAAGATGATCAAAACGTAAGAAAAGAGTTGCAATTAAGAAAATAAATTCAAATTAGAAGAGAGAATCACTAAACATCTTTGGTAGTGTCCACGAAGTCGAGCATAACTTTCTTATCCAGACTCTAAATCAACTGGTTCCGGCGGCATTAGTAAGCTATTTCAACTGGCTACAATTCTTGTCTAACGGCAAAATTCCAAATTCAGACTCGAACATGGTCAAAATTGGATTCCAAAAGCGATCATGAAAATACGTACTACAGTTTGAGGACATGAATGTGCATCGTGAAACGTGCACAAAAACATTAGCTAAAAATGATACGCATATAAGTAATAGTACAAAGCATGCATAAAAGAACTCACGCAAAAGTGCATTTGCAAAAATGATTATGAAAACACAAACAACAATCATAGGACATTAATACAAATCAACAAACATGCACAAAACCACTCGCTCAAATGGACATGCACAAACGTACATGTAAAAAAACACTCCAAACGTGCATTCGTAACAACGTTCTTAAAAACACGAACTACAATACTAGGACTTTAATACCCATCAACAAACAACAACAAAAACAATAGATATAAAAGATAAAGTGGATTGTAGAAATAAAACTCTACGTTTACGTTTACGTGGATTTTTTTTGGATTAAACCATATTCCTGTGTTAATTGGTGGATTTGGTATCTTATAGGTACAAATCGAAAATTAGGATTCCAGAAAGGTAAAATGATCAAAGAGTAAGAAACGAGTTGCCATTAGGAAAATCAAATCAAATTAGAAGAGAGAATCCCTCAACATCTTTGGTAGTGTCCACGAAGTCGAGCATAACTTTCTCATCCGGACTCCCAATTAACTGGTTGCGGCGGCATTAGAAAGCTATTTCAGCTGGCTACAATTCCTATCTAACGGCAAAATTCCAATTCGGACTTGAATATGGTCAAAATTGGATTCCAAAAGCGATCATGAAAATACGTACCACAGTTCGAGGACATGAATGCGCATCGAGAAACGTGCACAAAAACACTCGCTAGAAAAGTTACGCACATAAGTAAGAGTACAAAAGCATGCATAAAAGTAGTCACGCAAAAGTGCATTCGCAAAAAGGTTCATGAAAACAAAAACTACAATCCTAGGACATTAATACAAATCAACAAACATGAACAAAAACACTCGCTCAAATGGACATGAACAAAGTTCTTAAAAACACACACTACAATAGTTAGACTTTATTACGCATCAACAAACAACAGCAAAAACACTATATAAAAAAGATACATTGGAATGTAGAAATAAAACTCTACGTTTCGTTTACGTGGATTTTTTTTTGGATTAATTCATATTTCTGTTTCAATTGGTGGATGTGGTATCTTATAGGTACAAATCGAAAATTAGGTGTCCAGGAAGCAAAAATGATCAAAGAGTAAGAAACTAGTTGCAATTAGGAAAATAAATTCAAATTAGAAGAGAGAATCCCTCAACATCTTTGGTAGTGTCCACGAAGTCGAGCATAACTTTCTCATTCGGACTCCAAATCAACTAGTTCCTGCCGCATTGGAAAGCTATTTCAGCTGGCTACAATTCCTGTCTAACGGCAAAATTCCAAATTCGGACTCGAACATGGTTAAAATTCGATTCCAAAAGCGATCATGAAAATACGTACTACAGTTAGAGGACATGAATGCGCATCGAGAAACGTGCACAAAAAAACTCGCTAGAAAAGATACACACATAAGTAAGAGTACAAAAGCATGCACAAAAGTACTCACGCAAAAGTGCATTTGCAAAAATGATTATGAAAACACAAAGTACAATCCTAGGACATTAATACAAATCAACAAACATGCACAAAAACACTCGCTCAAATGGACATGCACAAACGTACATGTAAAAAAACATGAGCAAAAGTGCATTCGCAACAACGTTCTTAAAAACACGAACTACAATACTAGGACTTTATTACGCATCAACAAACAACAACAAAAACACTAGATAAAAAAGATACAGTGGAGTGTAGAAATAAAACTCTACGTTTACGTTTATGTGGATTTTTTTTTGGATTAATTCATATTTCTGTTTTAATTGGTGGATTTGGTATCTTATAGGTACAAATTGAAAATTAAGTGTCCAGGAAGCAAAAATGTTCAAAGAGTAAGAAAAGAGTTGCAACTAAGAAAATAAATTCAAATTAGAAGAGTGAATCCCTCAACATCTTTGGTAGTGTCCACGAAGACGAGCATAACTTTCTCATCCGCTCTCCAAATCAACGTGTTCCGACGGCATTAAAAAGCTATTTCAGTTAGCTACAATTCCTGTCTAACGGCAAAATTCCAAAATCGGACTCGAACATGGTCTAAATTGGATTCCAAAAGCGACCATGAAAATAAGTTCTACAGTTCGAGGACATGAATGCACATTGAGAAATGTGCACAAAAATACTCGCTAAAAAAGATACGCACATAAGTAAGAGTACTAAGCATGCATAAAAGTACACAAGCAAAAGTGCATTCGCAAAAAAGATCATGAAAACACAAACTACAATCCTTTGAAATTAATACAAATCACAAACATGCACAAACACACTCGCTCAAATGGACATGCACAAACGTACATGTATAAAAATATGCACAAACGTGCATTCGCAACAATGTTCTTCAAAACACGAACTACAATACTAGGACTTTATTACGCATCAACAAACAACAGCAAAAACACTAGATAAAAAAGATACAATGGAGTGTAAATAAAACTCTACGATTCGTTTACGTGGATTTTTTCTGGATTAATTCATATTTCAGTTTTAATTGGTTGATGTGGTATCTTATAGGTACAAATTGAAAATTAGGTGTCCACGAAGCAAAAATGATCAAAGAGTAAGAAACGAGTTGCAATTAGGAAACTAAATTCAAATTAGAAGAGATATTCCCTCAACATCTTTGGTACTGTCCACGAAGTCCAGCATAACTTTCACATTCGGAGTCCAAATCAACTGGTTCCTGCGGCATTGGAAAGCTATTTCAGCTGGCCACAATTCCCGTCTAACGGCAAAATTCCAAAATCGGACTCGAACATGGTTAAAATTCGATTCCAAAAGCGATCATGAAAATACGTACTACAGTTAGAGGACATGAATGCGCATTGAGAAATGTGCACAAAACCACTCGCTAGAAAACATACACACATAAGTAAGAGTACAAAAGCATGCACAAAAGTACTCACGCAAAAGTGCATTTGCAAAAATGATTATGAAAACACAAACTACAATCCTAGGACATTAATACAAATCTACAAACATGCACAAAAACACTCGCTCAAATGGACATGCACACACGTACATGTAAAAAAATATGCACAAACGTGCATTCGCAACAACATTCTTAAAAACACGAACTACAATACTTAGACTTGATTACGCAAGAACAAACAACAGCAAAAACACTAGATAAAAAAGATATATACTGTGGAGTGTAGAAATAAAACTCTGCGTTTCGTTTACGTGGATTTTTTTTTGGATTAATTCATATTTCTATTTTAATTGGTGGATTTGGTATCTTATATAGGTACAAATCGAAAATTAGGTGTCCAGGAAGCAAAAGTGATCAAAGAGTAAGAAAAGAGTTGCAATTAAGAAAATAAATTCAAATTAGAAGAGAGAATCCCTCAACATCTTTGGTAGTGTCCACGAAGTCGAGCATAACTTTCATCCGGACTCCAAATCAATCGGTTCCGGCGATATTAAAAGCTATTTCAGCTGGCTACAATTCGTGTCTAACGGCAAAATTCCAAAATCGGACTCGAACATGGTCAAAATTGGATTCCAAAAGTGATCATGAAAATACGTACTACAGTTAGTGGACATGAATGCGCATGGTGAAACGTGCACAAAAACACTCGCTAAAAAAGATACGCACACAAGTAAGAGTACAAAGCATGCATAAGAGTACTCACGCAAAAGTGCGTTCGCAAAAAGGATCATGAAAACACAAACTACAATCCTAGGACATTAATACAAATCTACAAACATGCACAAAAACACTCGCTCAAATTGACATGCACAAACGTACATGTAAAAAAACATGCGCAAAAGTGCATTCGCAACAACGTTCTTAAAAACACGAACTATAATACTAGGACTGTAATACGCATCAACAAACAACAGCAAAAGCAATAGATAAAAAAGATAAAGTGGAGTGTAGAAATAAAACTCTACGTTTACGTTTACGTGGATTTTTTTTTGGATTAATTCATATTTCTTTTTTAATTGGTGGATTTGGTATCTTATAGTTACAAATCGAAAATTAGGTGTCCAAGAAGCTAAAATGATCAAAGAGTAAGAAAAGAGTTGCAATTAGGAAAATCAAATCAAATTAGAAGAGAGAATCCCTCAACATCTTTGGTAGTGTCCACGAAGTCGAGCATAACTTTCTCATCTGGACTCCAAATCTACTGTTTCCGGCGGACTAGAAAGCTATTTCGGCTGGCTACAATTCCTATCGAACGGCAAAATTCCAAATTCGGACTCGAACATGGTCAAAATTGGATTCCAAAAGCAATCATGAAAATACGTACTATAGTTCGAGGACATGAATATGCATCGAGAAACGTGCACAAAAACACTCGCTAGAAAAGTTACGCACATAAGTAAGAGTACAAAAGCATGCAAAAAAGTACTCACGCAAAGGTGCATTTGCAAAAATGATTATGGAAACACAAACTACAATCCTAGGAAATTAATACAAATCACAAACATGCACAAACACACTCGCTCAAATGGACATGCACAAATGTACATGTAAAATAATTTGCGCAAACGTGCATTGGCAACAACGTTCTTAAAAACACGAACTACAATACTTGGACTTTATAACGCATCAACAAACGACAGCAAAAACACTAGATGAAAAAGATATAGTGGAGTGTAGAAATAAAACTCTACGTTTCGTTTACGTGGATTTTTTTTGGATTAATTCATAATTCTGTTTTAAATGGTGGATTTGGTATCTTATAGGTACAATTCGAAAATTAGGTGTCCAGGAACCAATGATGATCAAATAATAAGAAACCAGTTGCAATAAGGAAAATAAATTCAAATTAGAAAAGAGAATCCCTCAACATCTTTGGTAGTGTCCACGAAGTCGAGCATAACTTTCTCATTCGGACTCCAAATCAACGTGTTTCTGCGGCATTAGAAAGCTATTTCAGCTGGCTACAATTTCCGTCTAACGGCAAAATTCCAAATTCGGACTCGAACATGGACAAAATTGGATTCAAAAAGCGATCATGAAAATACGTACTACAGTTCGAGGACATGAATGCGAAGTGCAAAAGTGTACAAAAGCATGCACAAATCGAAAAACAAACAAACAACAAACAACAACAAAAACACTAGATAAAAAGATACAGTGGAGTGTAGAAATAAAACTCTACGTTTACGTTTACGTGAATTTTTTTTTGGATTAATTCATATTTTTGTTTTAATTGGTGGATGTGGTATCTTATAGGCACAAATCGAAAATTAGGTGTCCACGAAGCAAAAATGATCAAAGAGTAAGAAACGAGTTGCAATTAGGAAAAAAAATTCAAATTAGAAGAGAGAGTCCCTGAACATCTTTGGTAGTGTCCACGAAGTCGAGCATAACTTTCTCATTCGGACTCCAAATCAACTTGTCCCAGCGGCATTAGAAAGCTATTTCAGTTTGCTACAATTTCCGTCTAACGGTAAAATTCCAAATTCGGACTCGAACATGGTCAAAATTGGATTCCAAAAGCGATCATGAAAATACGTAGTACAGTTAGAGGACATGAATGCGCATCGAGAAACGTGCACAAAAACGCTTGCCATAAAAGATACACACATAAGTAAGACTACAAAAGCATGCTCAAAAGTACTCACGCAAAAGTGCATTTGCAAAAACGATTGTGAAAACACAGAATACAATCCTAGGAAATTAATACAAATCACAAACATGCACAAACACAGTCGCTCAAATGGACATGCACATATGTACATGTAAAAAAATATGCGCAAACGTGCATTCGGAACAACGTTCTTAAAAACACGAACTACAATACTAGGACATTATTACGCATCAACAAACAACAGCAAAAACACTAGATAAAAAAGATACACAGTGGAGTGTAGAAACAAACCTTACGTTTGGTTTACGTGGATTTTTTTTGGATTAATTCATATTACTGTTTTAACTGGTGGATGTGGTATCTTATAGGTACAAATCGAAAATTAGGTGTCCAGGAAGCAAAACTGATAAAATTGTAAGAAATGAGTTGCAATTAGGAAAATAAATTCAGATTAGAAGAGAGAATCCCTCAACATCTTTGGTAGTGTCCACGAAGTCCAGCATAACTTTCTCATTCTAACTCCAAATCAACTGGTTCCGACGGCATTAGAAAGCTATTTCAGCTGGCTACAGTTCCTGTCTAACGGCAAAATTCCAAATTCGGACTCGAACATGGTCAAAATTGGATTCCAAAAGCGATCATGAAAATACGTACTACAGTTTGAGGACATGAATGCACATCGAGAAACTTGCACAAAAACACTCGCCAGAAAAGATACACACATAAGTAAGACTACAAAAGCACGCACAAAAGTACTCATGCAAAACTGGATTTGGAAAAATGATTATGAAAACGCAAACTACAATCCTAGGAAATTAATACAAATCACAAACATGCACAAACACACTCGCTCAAATGGACATGCACAAACGTACATGTAAAAAAATATGCGCAAACGTGCATTCGCAAAAACGTTCTGAAAAACACGAACTACAATACTAGGACTTTATTACGCATCAACAAACAACAGCAAAAACACTAGATAAAAAAGATACAATTGAGTGTAGAAATAAAACTCTACGTTCGTTTACGTGGATTCTTTTTTGAATTAATTCATATTTTTGTTTTAATTGGTGGATTTGGTATCTAATAGGTACAAATCGAAAATTGGAGTCCAGGAAGCAAAAATGATCAAGAAGTAAGAAAAGAGTTGCAATTAAGAAAATAAATTCAAATTAAAAGAGAGAATCCCTCAACATCTTTGGTAGTGTCCCTGAAGTCGAGCATAACTTTCTCATCCGTACTCCAAATTTACTGGTTTCGGCGGCATTAGAAAGCTATTTCAGCTGGCTACAATTCCCTTCTAATGGCAAAATTTCAAATTCGTACTCGAACATGGTCAAAATTGGATTCCTAAAGCGATCATGAAAATATGTACTACAGTTCGAGGACATGAATGCGCATCGAGAAACGTGCACAAAAACACTCGCTTGAAAAGTTACGCACATAAGTAAGAGTAGAAAAGCATGCACAAAAGTACTCACGGAAAAGTGCATTTGCAAAAAGGATTATGAAAACACAAACTACAATTCTAGGAAATTAATACAAATCACAAACATGCACAAACACAGTTGCACAAATAGACATGCACAAACGTACACGTAAAAAAATATGCGCAAACGTGCATTCGCAGCAACGTTCTTAAAAACACGAACTTCAATACTAGGACTTTATTACGCATCAACAAACAACATCAAAAACACTATATAAAAAAGATACAGTGGAGGGTAGAATTAAAACTCTAAGTTTACGTTAACGTGGATTTTTTTTTGGATTAATTCATATTTCTGTTGTAATTGGTGGATTTGGTACCATATAGGTACAAAGCGAAAATTACGTCTCCAGAAAGCTAAAATGATTAAAGAGTAAGAAAATAGTTGCAATTTGGAAAATCAAATCAAATTAGAAGAGAGAATCCCTCAACATCTTAGGTAGTGTCCATGAAGTCGAGCATAACTTTCTCATCTGGACTCCAAATGAACAAGTTCTGGAAGCATTAGAAAGCTATTTCAGCTAGCTACAATTCCTGTCTAACAAGAAAATTCCGAATTCGGACTCGAACATTGTCAAAATTGGATTCTAAAAGCGATCATGAAAATACGTACTTCAGTTCGATGACATGAATGCGCATCGAGAAACGTGCACAAAAACACTCGCTAGAAAAGTTACGCACATACGTAAGAGTACAAAAGCATGCATAAAAGTACTAACGCAAAAGTGCATTTTCAAAAAGGATTTTGAAAACACAAACTACAAGCCTAGGAAATTAATACAAATCACAAACGTGCACAAACACACTCGCTCAAATGGACATGCACAAACGTACATGTAAAAAAATATGCGCAAATGTGCATTCGCAACAACGTTCTTAAAAACACGAACTACAATACTAGTACTTTATTACGCATTAAAAAACAATAAAAACACTAGATAAAAAAGATACAGTGGAGTGTAGAAATAAAACTCTACGTTAACGTTTACGTGAATTTTTTTTTGGATTAATTCATATTTCTTTTTTAATTGGTGGATTTGGTATCTTATAGGTACAAATAGAAAATTGGAGTCCAGGAAGCAAAGATGATCAAAAAGTAAGAAAAGAGTTGCAATTAAGAAAATAAATTCAAATTAGAAGAGAGAATCACTAAACATCTTTCGTAGTGTCCACGAAGTCGAGCATAACTTTCTTATCCAGACTCTAAATCAACTGGTTCCGGCGGCATTAGAAAGCTATTTCAACTGGCTACAATTCTTGGCTAACGGCAAAATTCCAAATTCAGACTCGAACATGGTCAAAATTGGATTCCAAAAGCGATCATGAAATTACGTACTACAGTTCATGGACATGAATGTGCATCGTGAAACGTGCACAAAAACATTAGCTAGAAATGATACGTGTTAGGTTTCGGGCACGCATACGCAGCGGAAAACAAAAATTTATGCGATTTAAACGACTTTAAAACACATAAGAACATGCCCGATAAATTAAATTCAATTAATTGCGTACCTTTGCGCTTCCAGCGAAAATAAAACAACATACATGCTAATAAATTTAACCGTACTTAAATCAATTAACATGCTCGCAATTTAAACCAAATAACATGCTTGCAATGATTAAAAGCCGATTACACATAATCACATAAAATCATACAAATACAAGCATGAAATCATAGTTTAAACTAAACCCTAAACGAAACTAGGGTTTCGTATATTTACCTCTTGACGCGTGAGGTGGGAGCGATTAGCACTTCGTGATTACTACGGAAACCAATCCGTAGAATCGGGGCAGCAGCGGTGCAACGGCAGCAGCGGCGCGTGAGGTCACGGCGGCGCGTGTAGTGTACGCGCGGCTTCGGGACGGCGCGTGGGGCAGCGTGCGGCTTCGGCTCGTGCGTTGCTCCTCGACTTTTCGATCTACAGTCTTCCTCCTCTCGGATTTCACCTCGTATACTTCGATCTACTAAATCGTGGCACTAGACACGAAGTAGTTAGAATAAAACGGAAGAAAAAGAAAGGAGAAAGAATACCGAATCAAGGAACGGCCGACGAACGGCCGGTTCCGGCGACGGAGCGGCGACGGTGGTGCGGTGGTGGCCGCGCGGGAGTGAGGGCGAGAGAGAGAGGGTCGGCCGCTTTAGGGTTAGGGTTTCATCTTTTTTTTTGTGTAAGGGCTATAAGTCATGTATTTATAGTCCCTTGCATATAACCCTAGCGGGCTTAAGTTGGACTGGGCCCAACAGCTTAAGCTCGTTAGTTCCTCTACTTGCTCGTATCTCTCAATTCAATGACCGAAAAATTGCAACGATTACATTTTCGGAATCATTATAACTTCCTCGTCATTACGAGTGCCATCTCTTGTTTTCCAACTTTCCAAAAGTGGAAACCCTAGTTCAGTGGACTTTCTAAATTTGGAAACTTCTCGATTTAGAAAGTTCACTAACATGTTCGCCTATTCTTTTCCTTTTCTTATTCTCATTCGTAATTCCAAATTATGAATGTTGGATTCAATCATATTGACTTCCAATCATGCAAAGATAAACTATTTTATCTCTGACCGTTTATTCAAAGATCTCATGTGTTGGGTTTCGGGCACGTATACGCAGCGGAAAACAAAAATTTTACGTGATTTAAACGACTTTAAAACACACAAGTACATGCCCGATAAATTAAATCAATTAATTGCGTACCTTTGCGCTTCCAGCGAAATTAAAAACAACATACATGCTAATAAATTTAACCGAATTTAAATCAATTAACATGCTCGCATTTAAACCAAATAACATGCTTGCAACGATTTAATCGATTACACATAATCACATAAAATCATACAAACATAAGCATGAAATCATAGTTTAAATTTAAACCCTAAAACGAAACTAGGGTTTCGAGTATTTACCTCTTGACGCGTGAGGTAGGAGTGAACGATACGTCGTGATTACTACGGAAACCAATCCGTAGAATCGGGGCAGCAATGGAGCAGCAGCAGCGGCGGTGTGGCAGCTCACGGCGGGCCGTGTAGAGCACGCGCGGTCTTCCAGGGCGGCGCGTGGGGCAGCGTGCAGCTTCGGCTCGTGCGTTGCTCCTCGATTCTTCGATCTACGGTCTTCCTCCTCTCGGATTTCACCTCGTATACTTCGATCTACTAAATCGTGGCACTAGACACGAAATAGTTAGAATAAAACGGAAAGAATAATGAAGGAGAAAGGATACCGAACAAGAACGGCCGACGAACGGCCGTTTTCCGGCGACGGAGCGACGCCAACGGCGGAGGTGGCCGCGCGGGAGAGGGGCGAGAGAGAGAGAGGTCGGCCGCTTAGGGTTAGGGTTTTTGTTATGTGTGCTAGGGTTATAAATCATGTATTTATAGTCCCTTGCATGAAACCCTAGCGGGCTTAAGTTGGACTGGGCCCAACAGCTTAAGCTCGTTAGTTTCTTTAATCGCTCGTATCTCTCAATTCAATGATCGAAAAATTGTAACGATTACATTTTCCGAGTCATTATAATTTTCTCGTCATTACGAGTGCCATCTCTTATTTTCCAACTTTCCAAAAGTGGAAACCCTAGTTCAGTGGACTTTCTAAATTTGGAAACTTCCCGATTTAGAAAGTTCACTAACACGTTCGCTTATTCTTTTCCTTTTCTTATTCTCATTCATAATTCCAAATTACGAATGTTGGACTCAATCATATTGACTTCCAATTATGCAAAGATAAACTATTTTATCTCTGACCGTTTATTCAAAGATCTCATGTGCACGAGCAGTGTGACCCTCGATGGTTCAGGTGTAAGCTAGCCGTGGGCCCACAACTCTTTGTGGTCAAAACTCGTCCCTTAGAGTTACGATTAAGATGAAGCTCGTTTCACCTTAATCACCCAACGAATCAAGATTGGCGTCTAGCAACTACGCGTCATGATTCCCTAGATACAAATGAAGTGCCTGCAAGAACCTTCAGATATAGTTAAAGTACAGTACGGTCCCTTCGATTCATATGTCCCGATCGAACTAGAGGCATTGGTTCATCGAGACCTCTTTATATGTTCAATAACGGTGCGATCGTTCTAAGTGTTGTAATCCTTACGTGCATGACTTAAAGAATCGAATTCTCTAATCATCACTTAGTCAGCTCTGGCCAGAGACTTAGAATGATTACAAACTTTCAGAACACACAGGACATCCAAGACTATTCTAGCGATCGAATCCCCGACTACAATGCACAGACCTCCCACTAGATTTCGGACTGCACGAACACTGGCCCTTGGGATGGTCCTCGGTGGAACTCAGGGACAGGTCACGATACAGCTGGTCCTCTAGTGAAGTCACGGTGATGTCTAGGTCATAAGGACTAATGGTGTACAACTATAGCATAGATATCTCTACTCGATTATTGGGAACCACTTAGAGATTTCTAGGGTGAGGGAGTTCAGTGAACTCGTCAACTTACGAGCACCCACTTATGCACGCCGATATCACAATACCGTTTACTGATGAGATGCAGTACACATACACTAAGTGCTAGTCTTAATGGGAAAGGCCGATATCCTCATTAGTGGCGTAACCCTTCGACTAGGAACACGTTTAACAGTTATAATACTTAAGTAAATATCTCACGATCCTAACGATCAATTACTAGTACTTGTAATAACTTTAAGGACTATATCTATGCTTGTGACAAAGGGACAAAGATATAGAATGCCAAGGTGTTTTATCATTAATACGAATAAAGGTTCGTTTATTACAATAATAAATACGAAAAACCACAGCCACATGTTGGCTTGTTGGTCACCTACTCTAACATCATGTGCACGAGCAGTGTGACCCTCGATGGTTCAGGTGTAAGCTAGCCGTGGGCCCACAACCCATTGTGGTCAAAACTCGTCCCCTTCGAGTTACGATTAAGATGAAGCTCGTTTCACCTTAATCACCCAACGAATCAAGATTGGCGTCTAGCAACTACGCGTCATGATTCCCTAGATACAAATGAAGTGCCTGCAAGAACCTTCAGATATAGTTAACGTACAGTACGGTCCCTTCGATGCATATGTCCCGATCGAACTAGAGGCATTGGTTCATCGAGACCTCTTTATATGTTCGATGACGGTGCGATCGTTCCAAGTGTTGTAATCGTCACGTGCATGACTTAGAGAATCGAATTCTCTAATCATCACTTAGTCAGCTCTGGCCAGAGACTTAGAATGATTACAAACTTTCAGAACACACAGTACATCCAAGACTATTCTAGCGATCGAATCCCCGACTACAATGCACAGACCTCCCACTAGATTTCGGACTGCACGAACACTGGCCCTTGGGATGGTCCTCGGTGGAACTCAGGGACAGGTCACGATACAGCTGGTCCTCTAGTGAAGTCACGGTGACGTCTAGGTCATAAGGACTAATGGTGTACAACTATACCATAGATATCTCTACTCGATTATTGGGAACCACTTAGAGATTTCTAGGGTGAGGGAGTTGAGTGAACTCGTCAACTTACGAGCACCCACTTATGCATGCCGATATCACAATACCGTTTACTGATGAGATGCAGTACACATACACTAAGTGCTAGTCTTAATGGGAAAGGCCGATATCCTCATTAGTGGCGTAACCCTTCGACTAGGAACACGTTTAACAGTTATAATACTTGAGTAAATATCTCACAATCCTAACGATCAATTACTAGTACTTGTAATAACTGTAAGGACTATATCTATGCTTGTGACAAAGGGACAAAGATATAGAATGCCAAGATGTTTTATCATTAATACGAATGAAGGTTCATTTATTACAATAATAAATACGAAAGACCACAGCCACAAGTTGGCTTGTTGGTCACCTACTCTAACAATCTCCCACTTGACCTAAAGCCAACTACCCATAAACCGCAATCCCATCGACTCTCGATGTTTCTCATGGACCGATCTCGGTAAAGGCTTCGTGAAGGGGTCTGCAACGTTCTCTTCCGAGGTGACTCGTTCAACCTTAACTTCACCTCTATCAATGATCTCTCGGATCACGTGATACTTCCTCAGAATATGCTTTGACTTTTGATGAGATCGTGGCTCCTTAGCTTGCGCCACGGCTCCGGTGTTATCACAGTACAACGGTACTGGATCACTAGCATCAGGAATGACACCCAACTCTTGGATGAACTTCCTTATCCAAGTCCCTTCTTTTGCAGCTTCAGACGCTGCAATGTATTCCGCTTCGGTAGTGGAATCGGCCGTCGTGCTTTGCTTGGAACTCTTCCAACACACGGCACCACCATTAAGCGTGAATATAAATCCAGAATTCGACTTTGAGTCGTCCACGTCCGATTGAAAACTAGAGTCGGTAAAACCCCCTAATTTCAACTCGGCACCCCCATAGACCAAAAATATATCCTTAGTCCTTCGCAAGTACTTGAGGATATCTTTCACGGCTTTCCAGTGAGCCGGGCCGGGGTTAGACTGATATCTGCTTGTGACACTCACAGCATACGCGATATCGGGTCTCGTACATAGCATGCCATACATTATGCTTCCTATTGCAGAAGCATAAGGCGTCCTGTAACACCCTCCATGTCGTTTATATAATTAAGAATAGTTTTTAGAAAAATGGACTTTATTAAAACCTTCGGATCCTATTTGATCCTTTAGAAAATAAGTTTGGAAATTGTCAAAGCATTTTTCTTTCTTCAAAACATAACCCACATTTGAAAGATATAATTTTCATAAAGAGTGCTACTTCAACATAGACGGGGTTTTAAAGCAATACTTGGAATACAACGGAACACAAAATAACTTTATTTTACATACACCCCGGTTTAATAGACTAGATTCCTAAATAGAGTACATTATAATTACAACTATAAACTTCTCAAGTTAAAAACACTTAAAAAGAAAGTGACTAATAAAATCTTTGAAAATAGTCGGTTGATATAAAAGCTCGTGATTCCTCGAACTCCGCTCCACCAGTTTCCATAACCGCTTCGAGAAACTCAACCTTGACATGGACGAAGAGCTTCCCCTGCTTAACGTATACTCGCAAGGTGTACTCACGTAAACAAAATGGTGTATTAACATGGGGATGCAACGACCACTTAGCTGTAGTACATATAGACATCAAGTCCCTAGTCCCTATAGTCTGTATTAACAATTATAACACATAAATGCAATATGACGGGATACCTATCAGATTCATAACATGGTTATCGGTAATAGACGTCGATATTCTGAGCCCGTTTATTAATGGAAGCTATCCACTCTATAGTCTATAGTACCGTAGTTGGAATACCGGCCCCTCCGTATTTCCGTGTCTACTCGACCGATAGCCATTTAAGATTCTGACTTCCTATACTGACCATGCAATATCATAAATGACAAATCATATAAACAATTCAAAACGTATAAATAAACATACTCATACTTATGTCAATACAATTACTATAATGTGACGGTATCCCTAGCAGATTCATAACATGGTTATCGGTAATAGACGTCGATATTCTGAGCCTGTTTTGAGGGGAGCTACCCACTCTAGTCTATAGTACCGTAGTTGGAATACTGGCCCCTCGTATTCCCGTGTCTACTCGACCGATAACCATATTAAGATTCTGACGTCCCTATATACTTGACCATGCAATACCATAAATGACAAATTATTCAACTCCAATAATATAACCATGTTAGATCGAACTTGCGCTTAGCATAATAAACACATAAACGCCTAACAACATAGCTAACAAACATATTCAAACCATTTTCTTCCTTAGAACTTCTTATTCAAATGACTCGCAAAATTAATTCAAAACACATAAATAAACATGCTTGTAATTCACATATATTATGCAACGTACACGTACCACATACCAGAGGTATCACATACAAGAGAAGGGGATTATCATATTATTTCATAGAACCACTTTCATAGTTATAACATACCAAAGTGATTATCTTAAATGCATCATTCATGCGTTTCCTAAGCTATACATTTATGTGAACATATAAGCATACGATAATCATAATAGCACATACGCACATAATATATGAAATCCAAATCCACATATTCTATTCCAAAGAACTACAAGGAAATCTGGCAGATTCGGTACTTCAACTTTGGAAATTCATATCTCTTAAACCGTACATACAAACATTATGAAATTTTAACACAACGTTCACATATATGTGATTTATACCATATTAAAACAGTTCAGTAAAACATGGATAGAAATAATTCATTTAGTACAGTAACACCAGCAGAATTTCAGAACAGAGCATTCAACTTTAAAAATACTAATTAAATCATTCTTTCAACGAAACACCATGAAATTTCACGGAGAATCAGATTTATCAGTCTATAAACATATCCAGTTGGAATCGCATGAATCGGAACAAGATAAAATATAATTTAACACATAAATCATAGATGACTCAGAAATCCTGCAGTTTCAGAAAACGGTTCATAACTTGATCAATATAATTCCAAATTACGCATACCGTATATCAAAACGAAGCTAACAGACATATTTACAAGCACAATAAATTTCCTAATTTTCAGAAAATAAATCATCGATGAAACATGCACTGGAACCTGAGGCTACGAATCTGGAAATCGAATTAGGGTTCGTTGAAATCTATGTTTCATGACCTAGATCCCTAATGTAACACCCCACCTTTCCAAAACCCGAAAATCCTAAAACCCGAGATTAATATTTCTAACTCGAGAACCCTTAGGTAATATTATTACGTGAAAAATTATTATATGCATTACGTGAATTCAATTATGTTATTTACGCGAATAATTACGTGCGCTATTATATGTGTTATTTATATTTTCGTAAATTGAAATTCTAGGAATTTCATGAATTACGTGATTTATGTGAATAATTGCGTATTTTATCTAGTTGATAAATCACTTAGTAAGTTATGTGGAATATATATATATATATACATATATATGCCTATACATACACGTACATACATGCATACATACATGAATTTTACAAGCATTGCTTTATTATATAATATTATATTATATGTGTATATGTATTAGCCGTGTGAGTGTGTGTGTTAGTCAAAAAGTGATTAATTAAATTATTATTTAATTACTTACACATGGCACCTAGTTGAGTTTTACACTCTTCCTTCTCCTTCTTCTTCCACATAAACCCCCTTGCTTGTCTTCCTCTCTTTATTCCACCGAAGGAACATCACCACCTCCATTCTTCATCTTCTTCCACATCAACTCCTATTTTTCAAAGAAAATGAAAAATTTCTCTAAAATTCCCCTATTTAACCAAGGACTTGGAGTAGCCTAAAACATCATTCACCAAGAAAAAAATATACATCTCACTTAAAAATCCACTCCATCTCCTTCACCATCAAAATAGTTTGGCAAGAACTTGGCATCAACCTTTGAAGCATTTCCTTCGATTTTCCTCCATCTTTTCTTTCGGCTTCTTAAGGTAAGAATTTCCGATTCTTGCTGCAATTAAATGGCATCAATAGTATTGAAAAGATTTTTATGAAATTTTAAAAGATTGGGAAAGATTTCGAGAATTTGGGGCTTTTTGAAAAAAAATGAAAATTTAGTGTTTCTTGTTAAATTCTTGTTCTTGCATGCATAATCTATGTTGATAGTGGTTAGATGCAGCATTTATTGGCCAAAAGCCTTGAGAATTTCAGATTTCAAAAAGGGGTTTTTCAAGAAAATGAAATTTTTAACTTTTTGTGGTTGCATGTGTAGATCTTCGAAAGTTTGGGCCAAATCTGTAATTTTTGTAAAGTTTGTCCGAAAAAGTTTTTTTCAAAACTGATTTCCAGCATTTATTGAACAAGATTTTCGGATTTAAAGGATTTTTGTAAGAAAAAGTTGATTTTGAAGTTTTAATAGACTTGCATGTGTAGATCTAGAGATTTTGGGGCAAATTATGCAATTTCCGAAATTTCTGCATAAAAAGACTTTTCAAATTCATTTTCTGCATCTCATAAAGTGGAATTTCAGATTTGTTAGGGGTTTTCAAGAAAAAGGTGATTTTGAACTTCTAGTGTGGTTGCATGTGTATATTTCGAAACTTTTGGGTCAAAACTGCAATTTCTGAAAAATCTCTCATTTTTAAAGTTTGAATCTGTTTTTCAGCAAGTATTAGATAGGAAAAAGTTTTATTTAACAAGTTTTTAAATTAATTAGAGATATACAAGAGTTTTGGATTTTTAAATTTAAAAAGGGATTTTCCTGAATTTTATTTCAAGAAAATTCGAAACTTTGTGAAACTTTAAAATAATTTCAGAATCTGGAATTTTAGTCAGTTAGGAGTTCTAGGATTTAATTTGAGAAATTTTGGAATTTATTTGCTAATATTTCGAAATTTAGACATTATGCATGTCATTTAATATTTTGTGCCTTAATGCTTCTATTCTTGATATAATGGTGATGAATGATGGATTATAGTATTTGTAGTACTTTAATTTCGGTTGGATGTGTTTAATGGCTGTGGAAATTGATTTGAATGGATTATTACCTAGATGTGGTAATAAGTCCATTAAATGAAGGTAAAAAGGTGTTTTGTTCTTGAGCTTGCTTTGATGAGTAATTAGTGAAGTTTAATGTGTTGATTGTGCATGTGTGTATGCTGAAATTGTGTGAAGGTGTGTGTGCTGATTGTGCATGGTGTGTGTGCCGTGTGTGATTGTGTATTTATGTGTGTGAATTTGGGAGTTTTGCCCAAATCATAAATATGTGGTAAATTGTGGTATTTGTGTGATTTGTGATACTTGATTGACATTTGTGATGTTATGTGTGGGTCATATGCATAATTTCGAAAAGTGCATTAAATGATTTTATTTGAAAGGTTAATGGAATATCGGGTAATAAACAACTCGGATATAGTGGGCCGGTATCCAACTAGGATGATGTGGTAGTGGTTTGATTCCACTTAGTGAAAACGGGCTCGTAACAGGTTTATTATTCGGTACAGAAATTAATCTTTCACGGATCCGATAAACCGAAAAATGTGTTTTTCATGATTTTCACAAAAAGGGCATTTTAGTCATTTTTGCATAATTACGTGATCTTGTGAAATGATGTGCTTTCGTGAAATATGTGATTTGACCGATTGCCTTGTGTTGTTGTGCGAAACGTGGGTAAGAACGGGTATACTCTATTATATATATTATATATATAACGTATTTCTAAAGTTTGATAATACTCGGATTTCTTACTGAGCTTTTTTAGCTCATATAGATGTCTTTTAATTGCAGGTAGTAGTAATCCTCAACCGGGATGGATCGAGTAGTGGATCGAGGTCTTGCCCGGGATTTTGGAAGACGTACGAGGACCTATGAACGAATGCTAGAATTTTGGTTATTTCTTTTGGTGGTGTAACCCTAAAACCGTAACATTTCCCTTTCGTACTTTTGAACTCGTTTTTCATTATGAATCGTACTTATTTCCCAGCTTAAATATATTAAGTTTCGTAAATTGCTATTTTCATGCCTTCGTTAGGAAACTTCGGATTATTCACCAAAATAACCTTTTCGAACTCTGATTTATTCTCGAACCGAAAAGAACGTTTAGTGAGAATGTAGCACTCGAATAAGAAACCTCCTTTCGAAATTCATTTCCAACCGAGATTTATATTCGGCTAAATCAATTCAATAAAAGTTTTCGAAAATGCCAAGTCTTCAACACCCAAAAGAACAAAGTTTCGATAATTGTATTTTCACCCCATCCCAACATTTCAAAAATTACAAAGAGATCCTTTGCTTCCGCTACTTTAGTAAGAAATTCCGATAAACCGGTTCGATTTATCGCCCGACTAGAAGGGGGGTGCTACAGAGAGTGGTATCAGAGCATTGTTCATAGATACTCGTACGAACTTCACGGGCTTAGAGACTACTCGAGACGCAAAACTCGGACCACCCGGTAACGTATGTGTATTATTTTCCTTATGTGTTTTATTTGCTTTACTTATTAATGATAATTAATATAGCAATAATGGCGAGACGTATAACCCGAGCAAACCCGAGCAATCCCGCCGATGAACCGCACGACCCCAATCAAACCATTAATAATCTCTCCAATTTAATCCGAGAACAAGCCCAAAACCACCAACGTCAAATCGAACAACTTCTCCAACGTAATCAAAACCCGCCTCAAAATAATGCGCCTCAAGCCATATACGAACGATTTCTCCGAATGAACCCATCCGAATTTCACGGTGGAACCGACCCCACTATAGCCGAAGAGTGGATCAAATCTCTCGAAGTCATCTACGATTACATGCAAATGACCGACCGCGACCGCGTGCACTGTGCCATTTTCCTCCTCCGAAACGAAGCTCGTAACTGGTGGGAAGGAATCAAAGAAGGAACAAACCTCGAAACTTTGCCATGGACCGATTTCAAAGTCCAATTTTTCGAAAAATACTTCTCGAAAGACGTGCGAGCCCACAAACTCAAGGAATTTCTCGAACTCCGACAAGGCGACTTACCGATGATCGAATACATCCGCCGTTTCGAACGTGGCTGCCTCTACGCTCCATTCATCGCTCGAGACGCCGAAGAAAAGAAGAACCATTTCATTCGTGGCCTCCAACCCGAAGTCCGTAGAGACATTCGTATGTCCGACGCCTCAACTTTCCGCCAACTCGTAGACAAGGCACTCATGGCTGCCCAAGACGAACGATATATTCAAAATAGCCGCCGACCACAAGGAATTACTCCACGCCCGTGGAAAAAGAACAACTTTGGCAACCGCCCATTCCGAGGGAAAGGAACGCAGCCCATTCGCCAATCAACCGGACCACCGCCACCGCCGCCAAGGCCAACCTGCCCAAAGTGTGGAAAGAGTCACTCCGGAGAATGCGTACACGGAACACGGAGCTGTTTTCGATGCCATCAGCCCGGACACATGGTGAAAGACTGCCCGAAACCTCCACCGAACGTCCCCGGTCGAGTGTTCGCCATGACTCAAGAACAGATCGAGCAAGACCCGTCAATGATAGCAGGTACCATATTTATCCTCGAAGAACCCATTTACGCTCTTATCGATTCCGGCTCTACTCATTCCTTTATATCGAAAGACATAATTGCGCACTTAAATCTCGAACCGAACCGATTAAATTACGAATACCGAATTCTCATTCCCTCTGGCGAAGAAATGTGCTCTAACCTAGTCATACTCAATTGCCCAATCCGAGTTCATACTCAAACCATGAATTTCGACCTAATCCTCTTACCGATCCAAAACTTCAAAGTTATACTAGGCATGAACTGGTTAACCAAATTCAAAGCCCAAATCGACTGTGCCTCTAAAACGGTCATTTTTCCACTTCCGAACGGCGAAACCCTAAAATTTCGAAGTCAACCCAAACCCTCGATTCCAATCATATCCGCGATCAAAGCAGTCAAACTCCTTCACAAGGGTCATTCCGGCTACTTAGTGGATATTCTAAAATCCGAGTCCGATCCCAAAGCCCAAATTTCCGATATTCGAGCTGTCCAAGAATTTCCCGACGTATTTCCCGATGATATTCCCGGACTTCCGCCCGATCGAGAGATCGAGTTCGAAATCAACCTGATCCCCGGAGCCGCGCCAATTTCCAAAGCACCGTACCGCATGGCCCCGATGGAATTAAAGGAACTGAAGAACCAAGTCCAAGAATTGCTCGACAAAGGCTATGTTCGACCCAGCCATTCCCCGTGGGGAGCACCGGTTCTCTTTGTCAAAAAGAAAGACGGATCCCTCCGCCTTTGCATCGACTATCGGGAACTCAACAAAGTCACGATCAAGAATAAATACCCTCTTCCTCGAATCGATGATCTTTTCGACCAACTCCAAGGCTCATCAGTCTTCTCGAAAATCGACCTCCGATCCGGCTATCACCAACTCAAAATTAAAGAATCCGATATCCCCAAAACGGCTTTCAGAACCCGATACGGTCATTATGAATTCGTTGTTATGCCCTTCGGCTTAACGAACGCCCCCGCCGCTTTCATGGACCTGATGAACCGAGTCTTCCATCAATACTTGGACCAGTTCGTGATTGTCTTCATCGACGACATTCTCATCTACTCCAAAACCCAAGAAGATCATATGTCTCACCTTCGTACCGTACTCCAAACTCTCCGATCACACCAACTATACGCCAAGTTCAGCAAATGCGAGTTCTGGCTTTCGAGTGTGGCTTTCCTTGGTCACATTGTTTCGAAACAAGGAATCTCCGTCGATCCCAGCAAAATAGAAGCCGTGTCAAATTGGTCAATTCCGAAGAATGCGAAGGAAATTCGAAGTTTCCTTGGACTAGCCGGCTACTACCGCAAATTCGTAAAGGATTTCTCAAAGCTTGCCTCTCCACTCACCCGATTAACTCGGAAAGACGTCAAGTATCAGTGGACTCCCGAATGCGACGCCAGTTTCAACGAATTAAAGGCTCGACTCACCTCGGCACCAATTCTCGCACTACCGGAGAAAGTCGGAGAATTCATAGTCTACAGCGATGCTTCGAAATTAGGTCTAGGCGCCGTACTTATGCAAAATGGAAAAGTCATTGCCTACGCCTCACGTCAACTCAAAGAGTACGAACGCAATTATCCAACGCACGATCTCGAATTAGCCGCCGTCGTTTTCGCACTCAAAATCTGGCGACACTACCTCTATGGTGAAAAGTGTACCATCTACACCGATCACAAGAGTCTGAAATATTTCTTCACTCAAAAAGACTTGAACATGCGGCAACGAAGATGGCTCGAACTAGTCAAAGATTACGACTGCGAGATACTCTATCACCCCGGCAAAGCAAATGTGGTCGCTGACGCACTTAGCCGCAAATCGATCAACGCACTCATCGTCCAACCTAACTTGGGAGAATCGATCAAATCAGCCCAGCAAAACGATCCGCAAATTCTCAAAATCCGCAACAACCTCGAATCCAATCCCAACTTCCAAATCTCCAAAGATGGTCTCGTCCGATTCCAAAATCGCATTTACGTCCCCGATGATCCGAATGTTCGCCGACTCATCTTAGCCGAATCTCAC
The DNA here is from genome assembly GCF_000504015.1 of Erythranthe guttata. The sequence goes on from NW_012193202.1 coordinate 458,715, forward strand.
CAAACCACGTACACTTGCCATCCCGGAGAAACCAAAATGTACCAAGACCTCAAAAAGCTCTACTGGTGGCCTGGAATGAAGAAAGACGTGGCCCGATTCGTAGCTGAATGCCTAGTATGCCAACAAGTCAAAGCGGAACATCAAAGACCCGGAGGTCTACTGCAATCGAATCTAATTCCGGAATGGAAATGGGAAGCTATCACAATGGACTTCGTGCAAGGATTTCCGAAGACCCAAAGAGGATCCGACGCCATTTGGGTGATCGTTGACCGACTGACCAAAACGGCTCACTTTCTCCCGATCCGAATGACGTGGAGTTTAGAAAAGCTAACCGAGCTATACGTCCGCGAGATAGTCCGACTCCACGGCGTCCCCGTCTCGATTATTTCCGACCGAGACCCTCGATTCACGTCAAGATTTTGGAAAAGCTTACACGAAACCCTTGGAACGCGATTAAAATTCAGCACCGCCTATCACCCCCAAACCGACGGTCAATCCGAAAGAACCATCCAAACCCTAGAAGATCTTCTCCGCGCTTATATTCTCGATTTTGGAGGAAATTGGGAATCCCGCCTCCCACTAATCGAATTCGCGTACAACAATAGCTTTCACTCATCAATTGGAATGGCACCTTACGAAGCTCTTTACGGCCGCAAATGTAGGTCCCCGCTCCATTGGGACGAAATCGGCGAAAGAAAATTTCTTGGTCCCGACCTAGTCCAACAAACCGTCGATATCATCAAAAACATCCGAGAAAAGATGCGAATTGCCCAAGATCGGCAACAAAGCTATGCCAACACACGAAGGAGAGATCTCGAATTCGAAGTCGGAGACTCCGTATTCTTAAAAGTGGCGCCTTTCAAAGGAATTATGCGATTCGGGAAAAAGGGAAAATTAGCACCGCGATTTATTGGCCCATTCGAAATTCTCGACAAAATTGGTACTCGCGCCTACCGACTCGCCTTACCACCCAACTTATCCAATTTTCACAATGTCTTTCACGTTTCGATGCTTCGAAAGTACATTCGCAGCCCCGACCACATATTGAAAACCGAACCGGTCGAACTAAACCCCAACCTATCCTACGAAGAGAAACCTTCCCAAATACTTGATTTCAAAACCAAAACCCTTCGAAACCGAGACCTTAAATTCGTTAAGATCCTTTGGCAAAACCATACCCCCGAAGAAGCCACGTGGGAACGAGAAGAAGAAATGCGCGAGCGATACCCCGAGTTGTTCAGGTAACAATTTTGGGGACAAAATTTCTTTAAGGGGGGGAGATTGTAACACCCCACCTTTCCAAAACCCGAAAATCCTAAAACCCGAGATTAATATTTCTAACTCGAGAACCCTTAGGTAATATTATTACGTGAAAAATTATTATATGCATTACGTGAATTCAATTATGTTATTTACGCGAATAATTACGTGCGCTATTATATGTGTTATTTATATTTTCGTAAATTGAAATTCTAGGAATTTCATGAATTACGTGATTTATGTGAATAATTGCGTATTTTATCTAGTTGATAAATCACTTAGTAAGTTATGTGGAATATATATATATATATACATATATATGCCTATACATACACGTACATACATGCATACATACATGAATTTTACAAGCATTGCTTTATTATATAATATTATATTATATGTGTATATGTATTAGCCGTGTGAGTGTGTGTGTTAGTCAAAAAGTGATTAATTAAATTATTATTTAATTACTTACAGTAATTATGCAAGTTGTGTTTATTTTTAATAAATTAATTAGTAAATAATTGTGCATGTTATTACACTTGGCAAACTCTAACCATTTTGCCTAAGCCTACACTCAACACTCCCTTTGAAAGATGAAGAGACACCCTTCATCTTTCTTCTTCCAACACCTTGCCACATTACTTGTCTCTCTCCCCTCTCTCCACCGAAGCCATCACCACCATCATCGGCTCTCCTCTCTCCACCTCACTTCATAATTTCCAAAGAATTCCCAATATAACCATGAGAGTTCCCTATTTAACTCTTGCCTTGGACTACTCCAAGAACACCGTGAAAACCACCTGCCTTCTTACGGGAGACCACAACTCCTCCCTCCTTAAAGCTCACACCATCTCCTTCACCATCAAGGTGGCTTGGCTAGACTTTGGTGCTTGAAAGTTTTTCTTCCTTTTGGCCATTTTTCTTCTTCGATCTTAAGGTAAGAATTTCCGATTCTTGCTGCAATTAAATGGCATCAATAGTATTGAAAAGATTTTTTATGAAATTTTAAAAGATTGGGAAAGATTTCGAGAATTTGGGGCTTTTTGAAGAAAAATGGAAATTTAGTGTTTCTTGTTAAATTCTTGTTCTTGCATGCATAATCTATGTTGATAGTGGTTAGATGCAGCATCTATTGGCCAAAAGCCTTGAGAATTTCAGATTTCAAAAAGGGGTTTTTCAAGAAAATGAGATTTTTAACTTTTTGTGGTTGCATGTGTAGATCTTCGAAAGTTTGGGCCAAATCTGTAATTTTTGTAAAGTTTGTCCGAAAAAGGTTTTTCAAAACTGATTTCCAGCATTTATTGAACAAGATTTTCGGATTTAAAGGATTTTTGTAAGAAAAAGTTGATTTTGAAGTTTTAATAGACTTGCATGTGTAGATCTAGAGATTTTGGGGCGAATTATGCAATTTCCGAAATTTCTGCATAAAGAGACTTTTCAAATTCATTTTCTGCATCTCATAAAGTGGAATTTCAGATTTGTTAGGGGTTTTCAAGAAAAAGGTGATTTTGAACTTCTAGTGTGGTTGCATGTGTATATTTCGAAACTTTTGGGTCAAAACTGCAATTTCTGAAAAATCTCTCATTTTTAAAGTTTGAATCTGTTTTTCAGCAAGTATTAGATAGGAAAAAGTTTTATTTAACAAGTTTTTTTAAATTAATTAGAGATATACAAGAGTTTTGGATTTTTAAATTTAAAAAGGGATTTTCCTGAATTTTATTTCAAGAAAATTCGAAACTTTGTGAAACTTTAAAATAATTTCAGAATCTGGAATTTTAGTCAGTTAGGAGTTCTAGGATTTAATTTGAGAAATTTTGGAATTTATTTGCTAATATTTCGAAATTTAGACATTATGCATGTCATTTAATATTTTGTGCCTTAATGCTTCTATTCTTGATATAATGGTGATGAATGATGGATTATAGTATTTGTAGTACTTTAATTTCGGTTGGATGTGTTTAATGGCTGTGGAAATTGATTTGAATGGATTATTACCTAGATGTGGTAATAAGTCCATTAAATGAAGGTAAAAAGGTGTTTTGTTCTTGAGCTTGCTTTGATGAGTAATTAGTGAAGTTTAATGTGTTGATTGTGCATGTGTGTATGCTGAAATTGTGTGAAGGTGTGTGTGCTGATTGTGCATGGTGTGTGTGCCGTGTGTGATTGTGTATTTATGTGTGTGAATTTGGGAGTTTTGCCCAAATCATAAATATGTGGTAAATTGTGGTATTTGTGTGATTTGTGATACTTGATTGACATTTGTGATGTTATGTGTGGGTCATATGCATAATTTCGAAAAGTGCATTAAATGATTTTATTTGAAAGGTTAATGGAATATCGGGTAATAAACAACTCGGATATAGTGGGCCGGTATCCAACTAGGATGATGTGGTAGTGGTTTGATTCCACTTAGTGAAAACGGGCTCGTAACAGGTTTATTATTCGGTACAGAAATTAATCTTTCACGGATCCGATAAACCGAAAAATGTGTTTTTCATGATTTTCACAGAAAGGGCATTTTAGTCATTTTTGCATAATTACGTGATCTTGTGAAATGATGTGCTTTCGTGAAATATGTGATTTGACCGATTGCCTTGTGTTGTTGTGCGAAACGTGGGTAAGAACGGGTATACTCTATTATATATATTATATATATAACGTATTTCTAAAGTTTGATAATACTCGGATTTCTTACTGAGCTTTTTAGCTCATATAGATGTCTTTTAATTGCAGGTAGTAGTAATCCTCAACCGGGATGGATCGAGTAGTGGATCGAGGTCTTGCCCGGGATTTTGGAAGACGTACGAGGACCTATGAACGAATGCTAGAATTTTGGTTATTTCTTTTGGTGGTGTAACCCTAAAACCGTAACATTCCCTTTCGTACTTTTGAACTCGTTTTTCATTATGAATCGTACTTATTTCCCAGCTTAAATATATTAAGTTTCGTAAATTGCTATTTTCATGCCTTCGTTAGGAAACTTCGGATTATTCACCAAAATAACCTTTTCGAACTCTGATTTATTCTCGAACCGAAAAGAACGTTTAGTGAGAATGTAGCACTCGAATAAGAAACCTCCTTTCGAAATTCATTTCCAACCGAGATTTATATTCGGCTAAATCAATTCAATAAAAGTTTTCGAAAATGCCAAGTCTTCAACACCCAAAAGAACAAAGTTTCGATAATTGTATTTTCACCCCATCCCAACATTTCAAAAATTACAAAGAGATCCTTTGCTTCCGCTACTTTAGTAAGAAATTCCGATAAACCGGTTCGATTTATCGCCCGACTAGAAGGGGGGTGCTACACCCTCTAAGAAACCTAAACCACCCGGAAGGGGAGACGACACCCAAAAATCCGACAAACGGAAGTGGGTCAATGCGATCATCGAGGATAATAAAGAAATCCTCATCAGCGTACCTGATGACAGCATCAAGCTAGCGGCCGTCGAAGAACTTAAGCTCATAGAGCTCACTCCCGGAGATACCTCCAAGCTCGTACGAATAGGATCTGATTTAGATCCAACCACGGAGCAGCAGCTAATCAACTTCCTACGACACAATGGAGATGTTTTCGCATGGAAGACCCAAGATTTGTCGGGCATTCCCCCTCAGGTAGCCCTACATCGACTTAACGTCGACAAGAAGGTTGAAGCCAGTCAAACAGAGGAAGCGGACATTTGGTCCCGAGCGCAACAAGCATATCAAAGCGGAAGTGGCAAAACTCCTTGAAGCGGGCCACATACGACCAGTTCAGTATCCTGAATGGTTGTCGAACGTAGTACTCGTTCCCAAACCCGGGGGAAAGTGGAGGTTATGCGTGGATTTCACCGACCTCAACAAAGCCTGTCCTAAGGACCCATTTCCCTTTCCTAGAATAGACCAACTCATCGATTCAACTTCGGGATGTGAGCTCCTCAGCTTCCTTGACGCTTATCAAGGGTATAACCAAATCTTGCTCGCACCAAAAGATCAAGAGAGGGCTAGCTTCGTCACAGACCAAGGCATCTACTGTTATCGAGTCATGCCTTTCGGATTAAAAAATGCGGGAGCCACTTACCAACGTCTAGTGAACGCAATGTTCGCAGATCAGATCGGTAAGAATATGGAGGTGTATATCGACGACATGCTCGTCAAAAGTGTCAAGGTCTCGGACCACCTAACTGATCTGGATCAGTGCTTCGCTACCCTGCGAAAATACAAAATGAAACTCAACCCCCTCAAATGCTCGTTCGGAGTTCGAGGTGGCAAATTTTTGGGATACATGATTTCACAGCGGGGAATCGAAGCTAATCCCGCGAAAATCGAAGCAATTACCTCCATGCCTCCACCAACATCTATCAAGAAAGTCCAACAGCTTAACGGTTGTTTGGCTTCTTTGAATAGATTCATTTCTCGATCAGCGGACAAGGCCCTCCCCTTCTTCAAAATTTTAAGGGGAGGAAAGAAATTTGAATGGGATGAAGCATGCCAAAAGGCCTTCACTGAGCTAAAGTCATATCTCGCATCACCACCCTTGCTCACAAAACCTCAGCCGGGAGACACCCTCATGCTGTACTTAGCTACCTCGGCTAACGCCATCAGCGCAGTCCTCATCCGAGATGGCGGAAATGACCACCAAACCATATACTACATAAGTCGCGCCCTCCAAGGAGCCGAACAACGCTACACCAACATGGAGAAACTCGCTCTCGCTCTCATCAACGCAGCTCGGAAGCTTCGACGTTACTTCCAGTCACATCAGGTGGTGGTTCTCACCAATTATCCTCTGAAGCAAGTACTAAGGAGTCCTGAGACATCCGGGCGATTAGCAAAATGGGCGATAGAGCTAAGCGAATATGGGGTCGAATTCAAACCCCGCCCAGCTATCAAAGCGCAAGTATTGGCTGACTTTCTAGTCGAAATGACCTCTGTAGAAGAAAGCACCTCTCTACCTACTTGGTCTGTCAGCGTCGATGGATCTTCCACTGCCATAGGAGGTGGAGCGGGTATCGTCCTAACGAACCCCGACGTAGACGAATTCGAATATGCTCAACGATTCGAATTCACAGCCTCAAACAACGTTGCTGAATACGAAGCACTGATAGCGGGAATCCGTCTCGCCCTAGCAGCCGGAGCGCGCAAGCTCCTAATCCAAAGCGATTCTCAGCTCATCGTCAATCAAATCCTCGGAACTTACGAGGCTAAAGAAGACACCATGGTGAAATATTTAGCTCTCGCGCACACTCTCTTATCTAAATTCGAGAGCTACGAGATAAGACAAGTACCTCGCTCCAATAACGTCCACGCTGACAAAATTAGCTAGGCTTGGAAGCTCCATGGCTAGCATCGGAAGTCAGAAGGTGACGCTCCTCACCTCACCTCAGCCGGAGATAACTTCACCCACTGACGTACAGTACACCGAGGAGGATGAACCATGCTGGTTCACTCCAATCCTGAAGTATCTCAAGAAGGGAGAACTTCCAACGGATCCCACCGAAGCACGAAAGTTAAAGACGAGAGTCGCTCGCTTCATCATAGTGGGAGAAGAATTATACAAACGAGGGTTCTCATTCCCCAATCTCAAGTGCCTTGACCCGACCATAGCGGATTACGTACTTAGAGAAGTACACGAAGGCATTTGTGGCAATCACTTGAGCGGGAGGACCTTAGCTCTCAAACTACTGAGGCAAGGATACTATTGGCCAACGATGCATGAAGATGCAAAGAAGTTAGTCCGGAAGTGTAAGCCTTGCCAAGAGCATGCAAATATTCCTCACCTGCCAGCGGCATTAATGCAACCAATTGACAGCCCCATCCCCTTCGCTCAATGGGGAATGGATTTAGTTGGACCATTCCCGCCCGCCACAGGAGGACGTAAATACCTCATTGTAGCAGTGGACTACTTCACCAAATGGGTGGAAGCTGAACCCTTAGCACGCATCCGAGAAGAAGAAGTCATCCAATTTCTATGGAAAAACATCGTGTGCCGCTTCGGAATCCCACGTTCCATCATCTCGGATAATGGAACCCAATTTTGCGGTGACAAAGTAAACAATTGGTGCCTCGGTTTAGACATCAAACAGTTCTTCACATCGGTAGCAAATCCACAAGCCAATGGCCATACAGAGGTTACAAATCGCACTATCCTCCAACACCTTAAGACAAGGCAGGGAAGTGCCAAAGGAAAATGGGTGGAAGAATTGCCTAACGCCCTATGGGCTTATCGCACAACCCCACGCACAGCAACCGGAGAGTCGCCTTTCAATCTAGCTTTCGGCACAGAAGCTATAGTACCCGTTGAAATAGGTGAACCGTCTTGGAGAATCATCAATTATGATCCAACAGCTAATGAAGAAGCTATGCGAGGAAGCCTTGACCTTGTAGATGAGCTACGAGAGATCGCATACATCCGGCAACTGATGTATAAGTCACGCATGGCCAAGGCATATAACTCAAAGGTCCGTCCTCGCTCCTTTCAAGTGGGGGATTTAGTCCTCCGAAAAGCTGAAGCCTCTCACCCCATTGGCAAGCTCGACCCAAAGTGGGAAGGACCATATAAAATCACAAAAGTGGTCAACACTGGAGCATATCGCCTCGAGAACATTGATGGACACCCTATACCCAGAACATGGAATAAAGGGAACCTCAAACGGTTCTACGCTTAAGGTATACATCTACCTTACTTCAGATCAGTTGAGGTCACCATCCATACCCCTTCTATATGAAAGGTTACTTACAAATTGTCACATCTGCAGGCTCCGCGACCTTCTACATGGTTAGAAATTTTCTACTACATAACTAGGTGCGTTAACATCCTACCAAAACTGGGGGGCTAGTAAATTTATTTTCACCAGCAATTCATCATCACATCCCACCATCTTATTACAGATTGAGAGCCAATTATGAGGGGATACATATTACTCAATCAACGGCCCAAAGAGCGAGAACACTCCATACCACATTGCCACGGGTAACGATACTTCCACTAGAATACACCATAGGCATGCTCTTGGGTACTCATACTAACGTGAAAAAATAGTTCCACTAGCAGGCATGATCATATAGCAACTCACAACAACCCACGAGTTGATTTCATATCTCGTAGTGCGAAAAAAAGAAAACAACCCCCGTAGTAGGGTACGTGAAAATGCCACACACACCACCACAACTTCAATTACTAAACCCTCAATACAAATGTTTAAAAGAATCCTCTTTTTCTCAATTATACTTGACAGTCATAGAGACGCCAAAAGAAGTCAATCTACCATCAGCACAGTAAAACGAACGAGTACAAGGAAGAAGTAGAAGATGAACAAGTGTAATACAATCACTTACAAGAATTTTTATCGTCAATTTATTTATTTTAGCAGTATTTATTTACCTTCGCCTCACGTAGGCATATCGCATTAGCTATTTATTCACATCCGCCTCACATAGGCTTATATCAATGCACTTTTGTTACCATTGAATTAATCAAATTTATTTTTGCTTTACTCTCGGTGATATTACATCTACACGAATCACCTATCACCATGAGCTCAATTCAATAACCTTACAAACGAGGTGCTACTTTTAAAACGTGGCCACGGACAAATATATTTAAGACCCAAGCGGTCCAAAAAAAGGGCACGACCCTTAACAAAAACCTTGGGAGACTGATCCCCTCCTCAAGTACATCGCGTACAATGCTAAATGTAAATACATATAAGCAGCGTATTAACTCTTGACAATGTCAAAATAAATAATTCAAGATATCAAACTTCAAATGTCAAACAAGGAAGAAATTCAAACGAAATAGTAGAGGACATACCCATCTACATTAGCGATAAAAATAAACTAAGAATCCAAAAAAAAAAACATAATAATAAAAATGAGTTTAACTATCCTAACAAATAAATCTAAACTCCCCCACTGCGGGCGGACGACGTCCCCACAGTGGGATCATCAGCAACCATATCAGCCACAAGCTCTGTGCCTGTCCCGTCGACATCTACCTCATCATCCTCTCCATCCGAGATACCAGCCTCCATCCCTCGAATCACCTTCTCACTGATACCACCCGCATTGCGACACTACCTCGGAAGCTAAGCTTGGTTTCCTCCACGATGGACTCCCTATAAGCCGCACCACCTGATGTCGCGAGGAACCTATTCCCCGTCGCCTTCTCGACTTCGTATTTCTCCTTGAGCTGATCATAGCACTAGTTCAACTTATGAACATCATCCTTATACGCCTTCACGTCCCCTCGGATAACCTCGAGCTCTTGTGTCCTTTGAGCAAGCTCTTCTGTCCGTTGAGCGAGATCGGACCGCGCTATCTCCAACTGGCTTAGAAGTTCATCCTAACGCGTCTGACTTCGAACTCGTTCCTCTTCCTTCCTTGCTTCCACATTCCTACCATGCTCTACGAGATATCTCCAAGTCGCTACCAACTAAAAAAAAAAAAAAGTTTTACACAAGGAAGAGAGGAAGTAACATCTAATCTTGTTTTAAATAAACAAGGACTCACCCGACATATGTCCCCACCGGCTAACTCCAACATGTGAGAAGGGCCCTTACCAGACATTCGAGCACGGTCATACTCCCGAACGAATCCCTCGGTACTCAACATAGGCAGATCATGGTCCGACACATCCCAATACGACTCCTTACCGTCGCGATTCACACCATAGGTAAACAATTGTTTCTCTCCCCCACCTTGGAAAGCATAGGTCTCCTCTGGGTCTACCCGTGGACGCTTAGGCACAGCCACATATTCCGTATCCACCCTCTTTCCCTTGCCACGATCCCTCGTCGGTGGACGCCCCTCCACTTCACCAGCACTGCTACGGTCATCTGCGACTACTCGAGGACTTTTTACATGGACCTCCTCACGAGGCAAACCATTTGAAGAACCTCCCAACATAGAGGGAACCTTCTTCGACGCCTTCTTCGACGACCCATTCGCCTTAGCTCGAAGATAACAAACACATAAGAAACATGGGGTATACACTACCAAAGAACTACAAAAAAAAAAAACACAAGTCAAGGCAACAAAAGGATATACGATGCTGACCCTTCGCCGTCGATATCAAACCCCTCGGATCAAATGCCACATCACACAACCCAGATTCCTCAATCCTCTTCGCCATATTCGCAGTTATCGTGAAACTCTCGCACGTAGGATTCCAAACTACGGGAACGTCAAAAGTGGGAGCCCTCACATAAAAAAACGGGAACGTCAAAAGTGGGAGCCCTCACATAAAAAAAAATAGGTCTTCCATTTCCCCAAAGATAACTTCACACTCTTCACGAATTGGTAAGGAACGCGAGGATGAAAACAAAAGAAAGGCATCTTATTGGGCCGATGTAACGTAAATAACGCCTTAAATAAACTCACAGACACAGGCAGACCTACTCGAACCACCCTAAAATGAAACGCCTGGAACATCAGAACAACAGTGGGCGTTAGCTGACTATACCCAATCTTGAATTCCTCGCAAACCTTCAACAATGTGAGATGCGGTGTAATCTGAGATGTGCACGTCAAGTACCCCAAAAATACCGTATGAAACCCATCGGGTGGCGAATACAAACGGTCTCCCTTCCGAGGCAACAACAACTCGACATTACTCGGCGCTCCAGATAAACGACGAATAGAATGCAAATGCTCTTCCGTCAATACACTATCAAAATTAACTAAGTCCAAATTAATTGGCTTATTTTTCTTTTGCCTCCTCGTGTCAACCTCAACATCACCTGGCGGAATATCATCTTCCTCCTCCTCTTCATCCGTCAGCTCAACTTCACTACTTGGCTCCGCATGATCACTCGCCAAAGGAGCTTGATTCGAATCATCACTATTGCTCCCAAAATCTACGACTCGACGCCCATAGCGACGTCTACTGGAATCCGCTTCATCAACAGTAGGGCAAATATTAACATTGTTACGCACTTCTACATCGTCACTCCACGATTCAATGATTTCTCGCCGACTAAAACTTCCCCCGTTTAAAACACCACGCGAATCAGCACCCTCGGAAATTTGCCCATCAATTTCGCCCGAACCGGGCTCAAAACCGGGCTGTAACGCGCCCTCACGCGCGCGTGCGTCACCTGCCTGCCCCGAGACACGTGCCCCCCCCCCCCCCATTGGACCCCGCGCGCGTGTCCGCTTCACTCGACCCACCAGACGCGCGCGCGCGTCTCTGCACCTCCCGCCCAGTCACGCGTCCGCCGTCGCCACATGGACCAATGGCGCGCGCGCGTCCACCTAACCCGCCAACCGACGCGCGCGCGCCTCTTCCTCTCTCCTCCACCGACGCGCGCGTGCGTCTATGGGATGGCGTGCCCGACGCGCGTCCCACCTCAGCAATATCTCTTTCTCTCCTCTTCTTGGAAACGGTGCAAGCCTCCACATCAGCAGCTAGGCTTGGCTCCACACCTTCCTCGAAGCGCGCGCCCTCACACAAATTGAGAGGCTTGGCTCCGCGGCTCGAGCCGACAGCCATATCAACCCTACCAACCACCATCATTTTCGCCTGGATCCGTGCACTAGCCGACTCGGATCCGGTTTCTACACCCGGTACAACTACCTTCGCGCTCCCCATACCCACACTACCAAAAGTTTTCTCGCTCCCTTCAACTGGATCTCGAAGTTTAATTCGTAAAGATTTCGAATTACCCGGATTCGACATGACTAATTTTTCTCCGCACAAAAAATCAAAAAACAAAAAATTTTCTACTCTACCACAAAAAAAATTTCAAGAGAAGAACAACACATAAGAAGACCTAGAATTCAAAGAACATACCCATATTTATTGCACGAGTTGAGGTTTAATTCTTTCTACCGCAAAAGGAGTCTATTTATCTGGCCCTGGTATAATATTTAAAACCCTTAAATATATACTTCGCTGCCAAATAAATACAATTATCCTTTATTTAAATTAAGGAATTATTTCACCGCCAACGGAAACTATTCAATCCACGACGCAATTAACTCTCGACACGACCCGGAACCCTCTACACAAGTCTCCATCTCGACTCGAGAGTTGGGGGGGCTTAATGATATACCCCAATGGGCCGGCCCAATGGGCCCTCAAATATATCTACTAATTAGGCCCACTACACGAAAGCCCAAATACCTTCAAAGTATGGCTTGGGCCCAACAAAGTAACCCAACCCAATCACCGATATATAAATAGGTGTTTTACTCATTTGTAAAGGTACGTTCTAATTATTGGCAATCCATCTCGAGTTTAATTCTCTCTACTCTCTCTACGATTCGTACATCTGACTTGAGCGTCGGAGGGGTTTCCGCCGGATCAACCCCCGGCTTAGTTCACGTGTGCTCTTTTCGCAAGGACCTCAGGATTATCAAGTTGTCAAGCTACTGATCCGCTTTGCTCTCCCAGCTCATTTTCTACACCACCCTAGGTGAGCTATATTTTAGCGTCATCAAATTGCTATAAATTAGTTGAACAATTCTTGAATGTTGATCGTATGCTAGAGGGACAAAGGGGGAATAAAGAGGAATAATAAGGCCACCGGCGGCTGTGGTGGCAACACGGCCGGGAATGTGCCACAACCGCCGCTGAGTGTGATGATCTCCGGCGAAGCTGGCTTGACCAGGTTGTTGTTGATGATCCATAATTATTATTAAACAAAAAGGGCGAATGGCAAAAAGACCCATCACATGGGATTTAAATGCATTTTAGTCCAAAAAAAAACAGTCTCTCAATTAAACCCATCCACATGTCTTTAGTCCAAAATATCCTCCATAATATAATTCTTATCAATTCCATTCATAATGCTCTAACTTCCTTAATATTATACATTGACCCCGAATTTAAACAAATATATCACATGTTTTTCTGGCCCGATTCCGGCGTTGACCGCCGGAGACCGCCGGTCTCCAGGGTTGACTTTTTTTTTTTTTTGGAAAACGTTTTTTTTTCCAAACATGTTTTTCCGGCCGGTCAACCAGCGTTGACCGCCAGTCCCCCGGCGTTGATTTTTTTTTTTACTATTTTCCCGAAATGTAATAATACTAATATTATTGTCTAAGACAGTTAAATTAGTGTTGGAGACAGTAATTTAGCAGCCAATGCAGTAAATATTAATTAAAATAACTTTTTTGTAAGAAAAAAAAAAAAAAGTCAATTAACAGTTAAATTACTGTCTCCGACAATTAAATAACTGCTGGACAGTAATTTAGCAACGATTACTGTAATATTAATTAAACATATTTTTTTTAAGAATAAAAAAATCAATTAACAATTAAATTACTGTCTCCGACAGTTAAATAACTGCTGGAAACATTAATTTAACAACGAATACAGTAATATTAATTAAAAATATTTTTTTTAAGAATAAAAAAGTCAATTAACAGTTAAATTACTGTCTCCGACAGTTAAATAACTGCCAGAGACAGTAATTTAGCAACGAATACAGTAATATTAATTAAAATATTTTTGAAGAAAAAAAAAGTCAATTTACAGTTAAATTAATGTCTCCGACAGTTAAATAACTGCCGGAGACAGTAATTTAGCAGCCAAGACAGTAATATTAATTAAAATATTTCTTTTAAGAAAAAAAAATTAAAAAAAAAAAAAAAAGTCAACGCCGGAGACCCGGCGGTCAACGGCAGTTGACCGGCCGGAAAAAAAATTCTGGTAAAAAAAACTTTCAAAAAAAAAAAAAGTCAATGGCAGTCTACAGCGGTCTCCGGCGGTCAACGCCGGTCAATGGCGGTCTCCTGTGGTGGCAGGTCAAAATTGAAATTATGGTTAAAATTGGTTAATTGATGAAATTGGGTTAAATTGGGGTGTAAATCATGAAATTGGAGGTGAATTTGATTTCAATGAATTGAGGGTAATTTTGGTATATATAAAAGGATTTTCCTTATTTGCAAATAAGTTTGAATGGGCTGGATTTATTTGAAAAACAAAAAAGTTGGATGTCCCTTTTTTAATTAAGTGCCCTTGTCATGGGCCTATATGCCATTTACCTAAAAAATAATAAAAAATTTGTGTGTGAGTTGGAACGTAATATTGTGTCCTATTTATAATATTTAAGATTGATTCTATGTTTTGTACGCTAAAATAGAGTCATTTGTATTAATGTAGTAGGAGTTTGAACCTAGCTAGCTATATGTCTTTCTTTATAGGATATATTACAACCAACCCCTGAGGTATGGTCAAATTATGAAAACCCCCCTGCTAAGGGTGGAGGTGTAAGAAAAAATCATAGTTGAGGGGTAGATGTAATTATCCAAACAAGAGGGTTTTTTTTTCGTAAATGAACCATACCTAGGGGTGGAAATCGGACGGATCGGATCGGATTTGGGTGTTTCGGAAATTTTCCGATTTTTTTCGGAAGACTAAAATGACTTCCGATTCCGATTCCGATTTTTTCGGAATTCAAGAATCGATTCCGATTCTGATTTTTTCGGAAATTTCGGAAAATCGGAATTTTTCGGAATCATTCATTTTCGGAATTTTTTCGGAATATTTTCGGAATACCAGGATTTAATAAAGAAAAAAAATGAAAACAGAATAAAGGGCGGCGGGGCTAGTGCTCGTCGAGAGAACGAGAGCGGCGTGGCGGAGAGAACGAGGGCGGTGGGGCTGGTGCTCTGCGGAGAGAACGAGGGCGGCGGGGCTGGTTTTCGGTGGAGAGAAAGAGGGCGGTGTTGCCGGTTCAAGGCTGAGAGAATGACGGAGGCAGCGCTGGTGCTTGACGGAGAGGAAGAGGCGGAGCGGGTGGTGGTTGACGGAGAATCGAGGGTGGTTTTAGGGTTAGAATTTACATTTTAATTGTTTAGAAAATAAAGTAATAAATAATAATATATTTGTACGGTGTTACTAGTTAGTGTGTGTGTGTGTCTATATATATATATATATATATATATATATATATATATATATATATATATATTTGGAAATATTCGGAAATAATCGGAAATAATTTCGGATCGGAATTCGGAAATTCCAAAATTCTGTAATGTATTTCCGATTCCGATCCGATTTTTTTCGGAAATTTTGGAATTCAGAATTTCGGAATTCGGAATTGAAAAAATCCTTCCAAAATTGGAATTTTTCGGATCGGATTCGGCGGAAATCGGAAATTTTGTTCCGATTTCCACCCCTAACCATACCTCAAGGTGTGGTTGTAATTTACCCTGCTTTTATACTTAGCTGCTATTGTGCACGGACGTGGATACGCAAACACGGCGATACGCGGATATGAATATACTCTAAAAATATAGGGGTACATTTATAAATTGTAAGAAGATATTTATAAGGCGCCAAATGGCGTAAGAGAACGGCTCGCCCTTACTGCTCGTGTTCTTGGTCGCAGAGTTTTGGACTTTTGGTTGAACTCTCAAAGAAGACAGGAATATGTGGTATTAGAAAGAAAAGAAAATGCATTTTTTTTTATTAGGGCTTTAATTTCTCTTAAAACATAAGAGACGTGTCCCCATTTTTTAAAATTGCGGAAACTGTCTGACACGGGTATCCTTATAGCGAAATTACGACACAAGTGTCTGAAGCGTGTCCGAGTGTCTAGGTGTCGGATACGGGGACTCTGCACCTTCTAGATGTGTCCGTGTAGCATAGCTTAATAATGTAAAGAGCCCATTATATATATATATATATATGTATATTGTTTTTTTTTTTTTAGAAATTCAAATCTTCTTACAAATTGGGAAAGTAGGGCAAAGACATAATTCGAAACTCACTCTATAATAAAATTCGAGTTCACCAAAATAGTCAGACTCGGCTCGTTTATACCACTATTCTTGCCGTAATGCTCTCCTTTTAAATTAGGAAAATATTTTGGATATCGTTGTAATTTATAACACGATACCTCTTGAATCCTTATTATATTTTTTTTTTTTTACCTTTTGTTATTTTTTTAAAGGGATTATTTGTCAAAACCCCCTCATCACATAAGTGCAATTACAATGAACCCAAATTTATTTCTTAATTTTAAGATAAATCCAAAATATATTTTATTAATAAAAATTAATTAAGTATCACAATTATACCCCTACCTTATTATAAATATACCTAATATTTGTTCCCTTAATATCACGTTCTCAATCACAACCACAAATCCCGCTCCACAAATCCTTTTTTTCTCTCTAGATTTTATTTTTCCTTTTTTTTTTTCTATTCACCGTTGCATCTCTCCTTCCGATCAACTCTTCTTCTCTCCCCACCGGCGGTACCCCAGCCTCCACCCGGCGACTGCCCAGCCCCCATCGGCCCTACCCCAGCCTCCACCGGCGACCCCCAGCCCCACATGGCGCCGCCTCAGCCCCCATCCGGCGCCGCCCCATCCCCCACCGGCGCCGCCCCGGCCCCTACCCCTAGTTCCTCTCTCTTCACCGTCGTCGAACGATATTTATGTTGTGGTAGAAAAATGGAGAAAAGGAATGGCAGAAGACGGTGAGGAAGTGTTTGCTACTCCAATAAATTTGGTGTAACACCATCTCTCCAATATTTTTGAGGGGTATGTGTATGTATTGTTCGTGCTCTGTATTGGGGTTGACATATATATATGCCATACTAGTTGATTGAATATATCAATTATAATGCATTTATCGATCTGCACGACTATTGTGATTTATGTGGAAAAGAACAAGCATATATTTCCAGCTTCAAGATTGGAGGTAAACTCTATCTCTAGTTTTTTTCACTATACTCGGTAACCTTATACGATTTTTTTTTTACCTTCTTCCGTTTGATTGTAAATCCTGGTGTCTTCATTGTGCAGATATACGATCCGACAAAGAAATGGGAGCGATACACTATCCAGGGCGATTGATATATGCGTTGGGTCGATTGAGAATACGAGGTTTCAAGTCAGGGTTTTCACTGAAATTTGATGTTCCCTTCATAGAATTTATAGTGGTTTCCGATAAAAGTAGGTGGTTTTGTTGTTTTTGTTAAATGTTTAGTCGTTTTTTTTTTTTTGTCATATACGTTAATAGTGAATTTTATTTAGTAGTGGATTTGCGTTAATTTAATAGTGGATATACCTTTTTTTAATAGTGGTTTACGTCGAACTATTTTTTTTGTAGTGCGTGAAGTTAATGATATAGTGGATTCCGATAAGTTTGTAGTGTGGATTACGTTAATTTTATATTTCGATTAAATTAATTTCATAGTGGATTTCGATAATTTTAAGGTGGATTTCGATAAATTTATAGTATATTTCGATAAATTTATAGCGGATTTCGATAAATTTATAGTGGATTTCGATAAATTTATAGTGTATTTCGATAAATATATAGCGGATTTCGATAAATATGTAGTGGATTTTGATAAATTTCTAGTGGATTTCGAGAAATTTGTAGTAAATTTCGATAAATATATAACAGATTTCGATAAATATGTAGTGGATTTTAATTTGATGAGCTCGTAGAAAAATAAAAAGAAAAAGTTATAAAAAATTGTAAAAAACAAAAAAAAAAAAAAAAAACATTAATCGAAATTTAAAAAAAAAATGAAAAAAAGACAATTTAATAAAATATTTTATTTCCAAAAAAAATGAAAAGAAATCAAAAACCAATTTTTTAAAAATTAAAATTGGAAAACCGAAAAGAAAAATAAAACCAACTTTTTATAATAAAAAAAGAAATATATAAATAAGAAAATAAAATTTAAAATAAAAATAAATATAAAACAGAATTAAAAATATATATAAAAATAAGGGTAAATTACACCCACACCCCTGAGGTATGCTTAAATAACTGTAAGGTCCCTATGGTATCGATAATTACACTCACCCCCATGAAAGGTAGTTAAAAACTCTAACGTGATAATGCATTAGATACATTATTCCGATAGGGTTCTAATGGACTATTACTTTTAGCTAGTTGAGGAGATAACATAGAGTTATAGGGAGTTATGGGATGACATGGCTCCCCCATTATTTCTTAAATCACCCATAATTTTTTGTTGTCTTCACCACTTCCTGAAACCAATAGTTCGTTAGAACTCCATCGTAATAACGTATCCAATGCATTATACCATTAGAGTTTTTAACTACCTTTCAGGGGGGTGAGTGTAATTATCGATACCACAGGGACCTTACAGTTATTTAAGCATACCTCAGGGGTGTGGGTGTAATTTACCCTAAGAATAAAGAAATCCAAAAGATACAAAGTTGTGATAATTAAGGTAATCTAAGCCCAATGAGTTTAGTTAGGGTATTTTGGGTAATTTGAGGCCATTGGACTTATGTCAAAAATCTAATTAAAATTTGGATTTATCAAGAAGTCAAAATGCAATGGAGGGTGTTATCAAATAGCCCATGTTTTAAAACGCAAGAAAATTAAAAGTAAGGTTGATTGACGACCTGACTTAAATGCAATCGTATCCCCACTTCAGTTCATAAAAAAAACCAACCACATGTCTTTTGACGAAACTACCCTCCCTTATATTCAAAACAGATGTCGGGCTCCCCCACTTGTTCTTCCAACTCGCTTCTCTCTCCACAACGGCTCCCCACCCATGACTTCTCAATACTTCCGACTGTTTCTCCCTCACCAAAACAGAACAAAAATCACTTTCTCTTCCCCAAAAATATAAGCAAATCATCTCTGAGGCTTCCATTTCCACAACTATTTTGCATTTTAAAGACATTGTCGTTGAAAAAATTTTCCTAACGACGCACAAAGTTACTATTAGACACGGAAGCACTAGTAGAAAAACGAATTTTTACTACGACCATTAACCGTAGTAAAATGTATCAAATTCGTAGTAAAAAGGCTTTTGCTACGAATTTCCCTCATAGCATATACGGGCGTGACAAAAGCTTTGCTACGGTAAATGGCCGTAGCAAATACTAGAGTAAATCCTAGCATTTACTACGACTCCAAGATTGTCCCGTAACAAGAGATACCTTTTGTAACGACTTTTTACCGCAACAGAAAAAATCGTAGAAATTTTGTTAACACTACGAATGATTCATACACTGAGTTTCATTTTCTAACTGCAATTTTTGCACCCACGGTAATATATACTAGGTTTTTTTCTTGTGGTATTCGTGATTGAAACACTAATATTATTAGGGTTGTCGGTAAAATTGTTGTGCTAAATGATTTTCTGGTATGGTAATGTGATTTTGTTTTTGTTTGTATTTCAAAAATTCCAAATATATCCAAAAATATCCCAAAAATAAATCCGAAAACGAATAATACCACAAAAAATAACAATTACTAGTTTATTTATAATTTGACTTTAGTTCAGAGGATTTCTTGTTAACCAAATCGGCGTCACAATGCCAATTTTTGTTAACCAAATCGGTGACACAACGCCGACTTTACAAGTTAAAATCGGCGTTGTAACGCCGTTTTTTTTTATGATTTTTTTTATTTGGTTTTGAATTTCATTAAGGGTAAATTAGTATTTTTATGTTGGAGGTCTTGAACTAATAAAAAAATGGGCTTGCATATATTCGCCGCCATAAATTTATTTATAATTTGACTTTAGTTCAGAGGATTTCTTGTAATTTTTTACCCTAAATTATATATACACATGACTTTTGACATTTCAACCTAGCTAGCAAGTTAAGGTAACCTGCAATAGTAGGTTGGTGGACCAAATTTGGATTTTTCGTAAGTTAGATGACCGGAACCTTATATTTGAAACATGGTAGGACTAACTCTCGCATAAGGAAAACTTATTGGACCAAATAATCATTTATGTATTATATTTTTGAATCCCAAGTTGAACAACTTTCATCCAACAAAATTACATTATATCATCATATCTTCAACTAATACATGCATAAAAACAATTTTCTTCATTTATAATGAAGTGCTTCAGATTAATTTTAGCAGCATTCCCACAATATTCCTTGAAATTTTACGATTTTCTTCCTTGTACAATACCATGCTTACGAGTACTAATACTCGAGTCTTTTTGAAACTCCTGCAGTTCGCACAACGAATCCATGCGTTAGAAGCTGAATTATGAGCATAAATGGAGCTAGAGTTCTTTTTTTCATGTTATTTATACATCAAACTTGTACTTACGAACATGTATAAACTTAAACGAATTACGTTGTCATTTGATGGAATAATAATAATAATAATAATAATAATAATAATAATAATAATAATAATAATAATAATAATAATAATAATAATAATAATAATAATAATAATAATAATAATAATAATAATAATAATAATAATAATAATAATAATAATAATAATAATAATAGTAATAATAATAATAATAATAATAATAATAATAATAATAATAATAATAATAATAATAATAATAATAATAATAATAATAATAATAATAATAATAATAATAATAATAATAATAATAATAATAATAATAATAAAAAGGGTAAATTACACTTACACCCCTGAGGTATGCTAAAATAATTTTTAGGGTCCCTATGGTATTGATAATTACAATCACACCCCCTGAAACAATCACGGTAGCCAAGATTTCATGTCCTAGGGACCAATATGCACTATATTTGTTTTCTGCGGAGACGTTAATGCTACCATAGACCCAAATTTATAAATCTTATATAAAATATAATAAGAATTTAAGACATGCTGGAGGAACCATGCCACTCCTTAACTCTATGTTGTGTCTGCCATTACCTGAAACTAATAGTCTCGTAGAACCCTAACGGAATAACTTATCCAAAACAATTATTTTGTTGGGGTTTCTAACAATGTTTCAGCAAGGTGATTGTAATTACTAATACCATAGGGACATTAAAGTGATTTTAGCATACCTCAAGGTATAGGTGTAATTTGCCCTAATAAAATTTTAAATAATTAAACAATGAAAAACTTGTCCAAGAAAATATACCCTTATCAATAAATAATACACAAATACCGTGTGTTTGATAGCCATGTCCAATGAAGTTTTCGACATCAATCTTCCAAAACCAGAGCTCTCATTTACCTTAATCTTTGCACTCTGTCTTTCGTCGCCACTCGAAATTCTCGAATTCATAAACCTATCCACCATTCTACTCCCCAACACTTGGCCTCCTCCTCCTCGATTTCCAACATGTTGTTGACTTTTATTATCCGAGTCAACTACTTTTCTACCTCTTGTCACACTAGGAGAGCACGATTGTCTTCTCAGGTTCGAACTCGCATCCTCTTTTTGCGGGCCCGCCGGAAGATAATTCTGATTCGTTGATCTTCCACGAGTTGTTGATGCTGGCCTATGATTGGTCGTTGTTCTTAGATTATTAGGCGGTGTGTTGTCCGATAATCCTCTGTTTTTGAGGTTGTTGATGCTTGAATTTGGTTCCATGGTCGTTGCGTTTTTTGTAAGGTTTATTAATGATGATGTTGGGAAATTCGGGTGGACTTTTTCGTTTGGGGTTGACTTAACTGGGATTGACTTTTTTTGATTTATAATTGGTGGGCTTTTCATGTTCTTGTTTTCGAATGACGGTGATATACTTGGCCTAGCGTTTGGGGTCGTGTATCGTTGCAGAAGTTTTGGCTTCGGTTTTGGAGATATTGGTATGCTACTTGCTTTTGTGCCTTGTGAACTTTCTGCAAACTGCATGTAGTACATATAATTGGTTTAGATGTTGGTATTTTTGTTTATTTCTATTTTTACCGAATGGCGATTGAATCTACGTTGATTACCATATAACTCTTTGTATTTTGTCAAAATTTTAAACTATTCTCCGTGTTCTTAACATTAATAAAAAAAAAAAAAAAAACTCTTATGACGCCTTTTTTTAACATGCAACAACCTAAATGATGAGATTTTCGTCGTAACTTGCTTAAAAAAAATTGAATTATAGGGTGTTGCCAATATTTATAGCACGATAATTACCATGAAATAAACTTGATCAAAAGTCAAAAAAAATAATTTTCTTATTTAAAAAATGTTTATGATTATACATAATAATTTGAAAACATACCCTTGAAAGAGGCTGGAGGATTGGTATTTCCCTCTGAATGACTAATTCTTGCCCATTTGTTTCCATCTCAAGTGATGGAAATAGTGGTGTTGCCGGCGGTGTTTTTAGCCTTCGAAAATGTTAAAAATGAATATAAATATTTAACCAAACATTAATTCAAATATTTCAACGGGTGTAGCATAGATTTACCAGTTGTAGTCATTTTTTCCAGTATCAAATCCCGCCCTTTTTCTTCCTTCCGATTCCATTCTATAGAGCCCATAGTTCCCTACACTTCACCACACTTATTTGAAAGAAAAAAAAATGTGTCTACGTGTGGGTACGCGCGTGTATTTGACACGAACTATCAAATTAGGACTCACCATTAGCTTCAAACTCTTCGGAAACGGGCTGAAGAAGGCTAGCAGCTTGCTCTTTCTCGCGCTTTTGAATATCCCGGAAGAACGATAGCTCTTCGTGTTTGTCCTTTATGCAATTTGAGATCATTCCACAAGCTCGAAAACCTTCAGCAGTTACTTCTCTTCTATGCATCATTACTTAATTAGTTTAACTAAGTTTTTTTTCTTTTTTTTTTTTTTTGTTTTTCATTTCACTCTTGTTCTTGTTTCTCGGCGTGATTAAATTGCTGATTTTTGAAAATTTTATAATGTGTCGGACAATTCTAAGTTACTTGATTGTCCTTGTAGGAAATTAAGCATGCTATAATTAATTCATGATCTTATATAGGGGGATAGTGACATAATAGTATGTGTCAACAAATAATATCAAATAAACCGGCCGAGTCAACTTCAGCATAAACAAATGAAGGGAATATTTTGTAAAAAGAAATTGAGATTCTTGTAAGAATACATTTGGCAACTTTTGTGGGAATTGCAGGCTGGACATCCACACTTGAAGAATATGTCAAAAACAATCTCAACCGCTGCAACACAATTGTTCATAAATTGATCAAATTCATGTACAAATTAAAATCAAGGTTATAAGAAATAAATATTTCATCGAACTTGCATAAATCTATGTTTGAACGAATCTCAGACCGATTAATTAGACACAAACACTGCACAATTGCTCGATTCTTAGCTTAAATAGTCTTAAAATAGGAGTTTTACCCGAACCAGATAGCTTTCCAAAACCTTTAGAATCAGATCATTTGGAGTTTATATGAGTGAATTAGGACCAATATTGTGAACACTGCCAAAATCGTCCTTTTAATTTATCCTCCAAATGTTTATTTTGCCTCCGAAACTTGTATTTTTCACCGCCATTATTCGTTCTTTTTATACGTGTTTACCTATAAAAACACTAAAAACACCAAAAGCACATAAAAAGAATAAAATTTACTAAGAAACGAGCAATAATCCATGTCAGAAAGTAATGAACTGGAGTCCAAATCATGCACTCATCAAACAACTTTACATAATAACGCAAACCGAGCCAATCTAAATTTTCGTGATTAATTAACATGATCTACAAGCTGATAGTTAAATGCCACGGATTTGTACAACGAACAAAAGTTCTTCACCTGCAGAAACCGTCTAATGCAATCGGAATGATATTCATGCTTGCACTCGAAAATTCCGATATTATTAATAATCCCATGATTATTATTTTGTTGGCACAAAGCATCGAAACAAACCGCACAAACTTCCCTATCTTTATTAGGGTCTCGAATATTACGAATATGAGGACAAGAATTAATCTTTATTTTCAGACACCTTGTGATCTGATCTTTGGACAAACCATCGGTAATAATACTGAGGGCCGTCTGATCTAGTTGAACTCTATTTTGTACGCTAAAATAGAGTCCATGTAATATTGTAGTAGGAGTTTGAACTTCCTATATGTCTATACATATTTTTAGGGGAGTAAATGAGTTCATTCGTATTTTTTTTTTTTTTTTGGGTTAAATACACTATATATCCTAAAGTACACCTTATGTAACACTTTGATATTGAATTTTATTTCCAATAATATAAGTTTAGTTCATTTTCAATTTTATTATTTTATATGATCCGATAAAGATTAGATTGTTATGTGTTTTATTCTAGCAAAGAAAGATATTTTTTTTAAACTTTGCATTGATTTTTCAATTTATTTTTTGGATAAATTATTTGGATTATTTTGAACTATTCCATCCGATAAAAGTGGACATATTTTAAGAGTATTATTATATTAAAAAAAAAAGATATTACATGGTTTGAAATTTAAAATACAAAATTATTGATGTTTGAGGGGCAAGTGTTGCAAGTGATGCACTAAGTTGATAATAATAATTTATTAATATAATTGTTTTTTTTATTAAAAGACCACGTAACAATAGAGGTTGAAACTGGATAAAAATATAAATTGATTGACATTAAGATTTTTGAAAATTATTAAAATCAAATGAAAAAATTAATAAAAACTAATTTCAAATTCATTCCACAACAGTGAGATAAATATAAAAATTGGACTGGTTAAATGAAAAACTAAAAATAAATGAAAACATAAACTATAACTAGAGCAAATGAATAATTTGTTGCTAATCGTAGGAGAGAGAGAGTACAATACATTTTGCCACATGTCATCAAATTAGTGGAATCGGCCTTATATTTCTCTATTAAGTGACAGTCCGTCCCCAATGCCATCCCTATTTGGTATTTTAATGTGATTTTTTGTAATTTTATATATATAAACATAGGAGAGAGAGAGAGAGAGAGAGAGAGAGAGAGAGAGAGAGAGAGAGAGAGAGAGAGAGAGAGAGAGAGAGAGAGAGAGAGAGAGAGAGAGAGAGATGAATGATGTGTATTGCAGTTAATAAATATTCCATGATAGGGGAGATTATTCTGCCACATCTTTGAGAGATGAGATTTCAAGTTGCAGAAGACAAGAGTCGTTCACAATATATCCCTTTTTAGGATCTTCCATAGTTTCAATCTCCATGAATTTATACAGTCCCTCAGTGGAAAAAGTTGTAAACACGCAATCTTCTGCAAGAAAAACAAATTTAGCTAGTATTTGATTAGAGAGATTCAAGGAGGAATATCGACAACAATACAAACCCTTATGTTTTGTAACTTACTGATTGATTTCTCGTATTCATTATCAAAAACCTGGTCTTTCATACGTACTGTAAAACATGCTTCCACTCTTCCATAACCAAGATAACACAGAATGATCCTGACGTGGGTGTATTTTGTATAAACTCCTTTCGGGTAAAGATTAATCCGCCTTCATTTATCAATAGAAATACTCATGTCAACAATGGAATAAGTGCAAGGATATAACACACATTGTTCCAAAATAAAAAAAATAAAAAAAAGCATAGTACCATTTTCCGCCTCCAGCACCGAATTCCTCAGATTCCCATCTATATCCGATTTTGGAGTAGTTTGGAATAATCCAATCACGTTTGTAAGGAATGTCAACATTTCTTGAAGACACGAATTGAGTGGTTGCTTCTTTTTTAGCCACAAAAACCTCAGCGCCAAACACACATGACTTGTCACCGACTACATATCCGTTTGATGGATCTGTCAGACTTTCCTTTGAAATAAATTTTGAAAAACCCCATTTGGACTTCATTCCTATGAAACGTCTTGTTCTTCCTGCCCATATATATACAGTAGAACCTCAATAAAAAAATAACCTTGATTATATAATAGTTTTGTCTCGGTAAAAATGTGTTAAATTATTAACTCGATAATTTAATGACTCTCTAAATTAATAGAATTTCTCTAGTCCCGACTACTTGTTTTGTAACTTAAGTAAACAATTAGTCATCATATACGGTTCAATTGTAATTAGCTAGAGAACAAGAATAGTACCTAGTGAAGAAAGATACTTGCCGGAAATATGATTAAAGAGAAAGATACTGAAGACAGCATTGATCTCCACAGGTTGAGAACATGTGTCTACCATAGCCAAATATACAGAAACATAGCCGCTATCTTTGCCAACGTTGTCGTCTCCATTAGGATAGATTATTAGTTTCCTGAACAAGTTCAACCATCTTTCATTATTTTTTGATTTTATCAAGCAACAATTGCGTAATATATACATTAAGCTTAAGCTGTTAGTGAAATGTATCATTTAATATTAATATCTACAATACTCAAAGCGTTAGCATACAAAATACCACTTATATTCCCCAGCCGCAAATTCCTCCGTTTCGTATTTCTCAATTTGATACTTTTCAAATAAGGAGAATGATTCAATCTTAACCAACAAATGTGCAGGTGGTGCCTCTCTTGTTTCCATTCTGCTGAATTCTGCAGATTTAAGCAATATATACTAATTTTTTTATCACACACACACACACACACACACATATATATATATATATATATATATATATATATATATATATATATATATATATATATATATATATATATATATATATATATATATATAATATGAGAAAGAAAAGAAAAGAAAGAATTAGTTTTGTGAATATCATAAAATACATACCATGAAATTCTGGTAACACTGGTATCACAGACATAATGATTCAATCTTTTCTAGTTTGTCTAATTCGTCTGGGAAGAATTATAATGAGGTTCTTTGTCACATTTTATACTAATAATGTACAAAGTCAATGGTGTTTATTGACAAGTTCAAATCACAATCTTGACCAAGTCTCAAAGAAAGTACCACTAGATATAATACAATATTAAGTTATCAGACATTAGAGTTTTTGTGTTAATTAATTAAAAGCAAGTGAAAGCAAGAATTATTGTATAAACAGAGTGGAAATTAAACCATTTTAAAACTACAAGTCTTGGCATTAAAGTTTAATCCTAACACGTTAGAGAATCCAATGCTCAATCAATGACAATGAAATGGGAAAATAAATTGCTATAAAACTACAAGTCTTTAGTTGTCACATGAAAGTTTAATACTACAAAATATAATTGTAGTATAAAAAAAAAAAAAATGGTGCAAATGTCTCCCAATTTTAGAGAAGTTTGAAATCTTCAAATCACACAAAGGCCGGCCTATGTAGCGCGGAATTTTCAACTTTATAATATTTTTGCAGCGCGGAAACTTTCAACTTCATAACATGTTCGACATCTTATGTGTCATTTTGGAATTTCTCAAAAGTTAAAAACATGTTGAATAGTAAATCTTTAAATATTTTTGTTGCTTCCTTAATTACTTACATGGTCTGATAATCAATTGCAAGCTTGTAGTTGATAGTAAAGTTTATTTAAATATAGGGAGCAAATTTACACCGGACTGCCTATTTTTATTGAAAAATCGGATTCCACTTAACAATGGACACGTGGATAAAAAACATGGTTGTTATGCTCCTAATTAGTAGGCATTTTAAAATATAAAAAGGGATTATTTGTCAAAAGCCCCCCATTACACAAGTCTAATTACAGTAGGTCCAATTTTTTTAGAACTTTTTGAGATAAATCCATTTCAGTATTAAATAATAAAAAATAATAAATTATCACTATTATACCCCTAATTTAAAAGTAACGTATGTTTTATGATTCGAAATAAAAAAAAAAAACAAAAAAAGATTTGTAATATCTTTTCCTATTATATCGTAACAACACATCCTCATATAATTCCACGATTGCGCCCCTCAATTACAGAAAAACCGTTTCAAAGAAATCTGTATTATTTCCACACATCCTCTACCGATCCGATTGCAGGAGCAGAACGTTTTGTCTCAACAAAATACAGAGTGGTTTTTGTGCTTTTACGCAAACTCTCTAAGTGCATAATAGTCATGTTATTATTTCTTTTTTGTGTTCGAGATTATGTTAACATGAATGCAACTGTTTTTTTCCCGGCCATTGTTATGTGGTTGTTAGCATATAGCCGAACGAACCTTTCATAATACAGAGTGGTGTTCACAAATAATAGCTGACACCCACACTACAAGAAAACTGGGCTTCACCGACAGAAAATTTTGTCGGTGATCGAAGAAAATTTGTCGCTGATTACGATCACCGACGGATTTGCCCACGGAAAAATTCGGTCGGTATAACCCCCGCCGCTAAATGGTATCGACGAAGTTGTTTCCGTCGGTAAAGTAGCAACTGAATGTCCGTCAGTAAAAACATAACTTTCCGTCGCAAAAATAGGTATCAACATCCGTCATTTTTCGTCAGTAAAAAAGTTCAAATTACCAACCAAACTTTTCCGTCAGTAAATCATTGGTAAATTTTATCGACCGATTACGAATTCGGTCGGTAATTCACTGACAAACAATTCATCCAAATTTTCGTCGGTGCAAAATCACCAACAAAAAAATACAGTCGGTATCAACAAACATTCTGTCAGTGATTCATTAACTAATTATGCCAATCGGAATTTTCATTGGTGAAAAATTATTTTAAATTATTATTGATTATTTATAATCAATATCACCTAATTTACATAATTTACACTCATGTGCTTTAAACTAGCATAAATATCAGAAATATAAATCACTCATACATGGTTATAAACAAATGCTACAACCATTTACATAAAAAGCTCAACTCGATAAATATCTGTGTACATCAACAAATACAATAAAATTTCATTCGTTCTCCACATGAATCATGTTTAGAAATATTTACACAAAGCTCTCAGATGAAGCAGTCACGATGTCGTCATTCTCCCAGAATTGACCCAGAGACAATCAATCCACACGTTGAAAAGTTTTGATGACAATCACCTAAATTGGCACCATAAAAACTACA